>WJFA01000210.1:0-53162 GCA_009870155.1 Pseudobourletiella spinata | reverse complement strand
GTAGACCCTTGGTTCAGGTCAAACTTGGTTCAGCTGTAACCTGGTTGGGTTGGGGCTTGGTTGAGTTCTGCGTGGGTGAGTTAAGGTGGTTGAGTTTCGCGTGGGTGTATTGTCCTAGACCCGGCATGCTCTGCTAGATACTAAAGTGATTCAGTAGCATTTATCCTGCAGCTGTCGAAATTCACCAAATATTTATCGTACTCCGAAATCCAAACATTGCATGCGTTGCGATTGCGAGCATGCCGAGTTCCGAGGATTTCTACTTTCGATCATTCCGAGTATTCGCATGCTCCGTTTTTTACGAGTTTAGAACCGCAGAATGTTCTCATTTCCGAAAGTTTCGTCTTCCAGTTCCAAGTTCTATTTTCCGATTCCGAATTCCGCGTTCCAGTTCCAATTCCGGTTTCCGTGTTTTAGTCATCGAAATTCTAACTATGCGTTCTGCCTTCGCGCCACGGATTCCACCAACAGGAGAGAGCCCGCCGGACCTTACCACAAAAGCCCGCGTAATATACCGGAGGCCGCGGGTTCCTTGGACTCACGGTCGAGATTCCGGCAGACCTGACTTGTGCAGTATGCAGTCAACAAAATATTACGAGGCTCGAGGGCTACAAAATATCATGAGGCCTGCCAACGATAATAGACTACTATAGTCTATTATCGTTGGAGGCCTGCAAGATCTGCAGAATATCATGGTGCACGCGTTAGCCGCAAAATACCATCACTAATTTGGCTTAATCTGAAATTACTGGACTGGAGCTTGGAATTGTTGTTTCATTCACAGAAATGAGGAAATGCAATAAAATATGAGCTTTAGTACACCCTTCCGTAGTATTTGTGAGATATAATCTCTTAAGCACACGCATAAATGCGCGTCGAAATCAGAAAGTAAAATGTAGAACTTAACACAAGCACGCATGTTTTGTAAGAAAGCTGTTTTTCCATTTCAAAAAACATCGAACCGAAACATCGAAACGTGCCTGGACCTTTCGTGAGAAAAAACTTTGAGGGCTTTATAGACAGTCTACCACCTAAATTTTCTCACGTAGGAGATTTGCTGCATTAACGTCCTGCTTTTATGCTCGGGCACCACGAGAGTATCTTCAAAAACTACCATTTTCCTGGCCACCATCAACAACTGCAACAAAGGTTCTGCCTACAGCATTTTTCCTTTCCGAAAAATGTCTGCAATGGAGCAAGCATAGAGCGATAGTACCTACAGGGTTTCTTCATGTCCTGTTGTCAGATTTCATTGGGTAGAGCCAACATCTCTGCTCACGTGCTATTCCCGCCCGCAATTTGCAGCCCAAATTGAAGGCACTTGGCCTACCAAACTTCCATTTGGTTCCACATAGCATATCACTTCTGACGGTGAAGAAGAGCTGAAGTACCTGTGGTATTATTATTATTACGAGGGAGACTTTGAAAACATAGATTGAATTATTTGTGGAAATTTGAAATAATCATTTGTCAAAAAGTCCCATTTAAAAATGTTCCCCACTGCCCCGCTCATGGCCAAGGGCTTCGGAGAATTGGCCAAAGTACGGGGGCTCATCACATACAAAATCTCCCCGTTCGAGCAGAGGGCTTTTGCCGGAGCAATTTCCAAAGGCGTTCCAAACACCATTAGAAGAATTCGGGAACAATTTTTCCGAGTTGTGCCTCGTAAGTATTTTTATAATCTTGGTTTTCACTGCCTACAATTTTGATCTTATAGTATTTATGGGTTTTTCATTCCGGAGTTTCAAGATACTTTTCCGTGTTCGAAATGATTATCGCATCATTTTCTTTTTCAGCTTTCGTCATCGCCTACATCGTGTACGACCAGGTGGAAAAGGAGCACAAACGGCTCATGAGGAAGAACCCAGCTGACTTCGAGAATGATGAATAAATTCAGCATGTGTCAATGTAGTCATTATCGGATACAGAAATTGCGTAGAAATTTCCTATAGATGCTCGAATTTTCCGTTGATCGTTATATGATGGAAATGACAATTGAGGTATTCTCCCCGTCGGATGTTAATGACATTAAATGTGTCTAAAATCAATGTTAAAATGTCGTCTACTTTTACTGGCAATGATTTTCGTCACAATACCATTCAGTCATGTCGTCCCATTTATTTTTTTCGGGCAAAATCCTGCGTATCATGGTCATGCTTTCAAAAATAGAGGAATAAAATTTCACATCATCTGGTGCAGATTGCTATTTATACTTTGTAAATAATCGAATCCCCAATCGCCACAGCTTATGGTCATAAATTACACGCTAATAATGTGGATGAACTGGATAAGGAGAAAACTTTCTAATTCTCCTTGGCTGTAACACTTAACGCGCGAGTTTTCAAACATCTATGTGCGAAGTATGCTGGAATTTTAGGGTTCGAAGCAGAGGAAAAGTAAAGTAAGCGAATATTAAATTACAACATAATTAAATCCCATGCTTTAATTCCTGGTGCAAATCTTTTCCTGATTTCCGAGGAACCAGCAAGTCACCCGGGCACAAATAAACCGGAAATTGTGGTTCTCAAGTAATTTTATTTGTCCAGAGACACTCATGGAGTCCGGCGAATTGCCACATGAGGAATGTCTTCGAGCTGTAAGTGAACGGAATCATGAGCTTTTCAGCGCCATAAAATCCTGTTTTCATTTTACGGAGAGCACAAAAAAATACACATTTTAATCACCCTTTCGATTAATTATTTATTAATATATTTATATTTAATTTTTTTATATTTATTTTATCTTAAATTCATTTTAATTTTCCAACAGGTGATACCAAAAGGCGTGACGGATGACACTTGCAAAAAATTCATATTTAAGAACGAGGATCACACACTGGGAAATGCTCTCCGCTTCTGCATATCCCGCTAGTAAGTCAGTTTTTTCCTGAATTGTTTTCCATAAATTAATAATCGTGTGGATTTTGTTATTTAAATTACGAAATACTATTATTTTCTATTCCAGTCCAGAAGTGAAATTCTGTGCCTACACAATACCTCATCCCGCAGAGAAGGAAATGGTTCTTCAAATTCAGACGTCCGGTATTGATGCGGAAGAAATTCTCACTCGTGGACTTCAAGATTTGCGAGAGATTTGTGACGTGACGCTGAAAAAGTTTGAAACTGCTCGAGAGGAATTTATGGCGACGACTTGAAGCTGTTATTGTGACATTCTTCTTAAAATCCTGCCCGCTCACCCCGCTATATTTGGCGTGGGCTTACGCTGTTGCACATTAAAGTGATTTTTCAATTTTTTCAACATTCTTTATCATTTTTGATTTTTGTTAAGCAAAAGGATCAGAAATTTAGCATTTGCAGTTTGTGGTGCAGGAAACTGGATGACTTTGACCTCTCCCGGGCTGCTCGGAGAGATTTAGTTGGAAAACGAAGATGAAATATGACGTCACGGCAGCAACCATCTGCTTCATCAATATACAATAAAATTCAGCTCATATTTTCAATGAAGGCGCCTTAAGACTTTTCAAGAAATTCAAAAATCACTCACACTAGGTACGGCTCTGTGATTCACAACGAAAAAATTCTTGGCAGATAACTCCGCATGCCACCCCAAGAAATACTGTACTTCCGCCGGTAGTTCCGCCGTAGCCATTGCATCCAAAATTCCATTTTTATTTCTCCTCACCTGCAAAATAAATTGTAATTTAAAAAAATAATAACTCTATTCAGCAGTAGGCATGATCGGTAAGTTTTTCTCGCTTCTTACGACTGTCTCGAAAAACTCTCCGAAGCTGGCCAAATACCACAGTAATCCTGTGGCCACCATGAGCTCCAGCGCGCTAGAACTCACTCCCCCACCCGCTATCGTCACCACACTCACGGCCTTGATGGTCTTGAACACGCCCACGGCTACAAGGGCGAGAAGGTGCCAACCCGCAATGTCCTGGTACACATCGAAAAGGCGCCTCAGGGTGACCATCGATGTGGTCAGATTCCGACTCGTACCGCCCTCAGGTGACCACGTGTCACAAACTGCTCTACTTTTCCTCCAAAAAATTTGATTTCCCAGCCGATCGTCTGGGTGCAGGCGGTCCTCTCGATGACCTGGGTCATAATGTCTATCCAGCAGCATTTGGTAAAGTCCGCCGTGCAAGTCCAGAAGATAAATTCCAACGAAAATGGAGAATGACAAGGCGTAGGCTAGGGCTGTGTGCACCACAACGTCATTAAAGAGGAGGATGAATTGTCGCAGGATTTTCTTCTCCGGTAATGCCGTAAACCTCAGTTCGTCCACCTCCCCCATACTTGCAATGCCACGGAGGAATTGATATCCGGCGTAGAATGTGCAACTGACACAGCAGACGATTTTGTACAGCGCTTTTCTCCAATGATGCTGGCGCGAATTCATCCGCGCGCCCATTATTTCCTTCGTCAGAAATACACCAGTGTGGTAAAACCAAATCATTCGTTGACAATAACACAATGCCGTCAGACGAATGACAGTGTTTCCGAACAGGTTCGCCGGGACGAAGGTGAACAGTACAATTTTTTCGGATAGAGTCACAGCCTCGCCGAGGGCGACGGCGGAATTATTGCTGATGAGGTCAATTGTAACCACGAAAAGCTCAGCTATGTGAACGAGGCTTAAAATTGTAAAAATGCTGAGGCAGCGGAACTTCCAGTTGACCGCACATGATAGGGGATTGTGCACGGGGAAGTATCCTAGAAATGCAGCGATGAAGATGGAGGTTTTCCAAACGAAACTTTTCAACAGTAGTGCAATGCTGGAGTTGGACAAATTACTTGGTGCGGACATTCTTGATGGTAACCGCCACTGCCTCGGTCGTCGTCCAACAAACAGGGACACGACGAATGGAGAAAATTAATGCATTCATTATAGAGTCATCGATGATGCGATTATGCGAATGGAATTACTGCTGAACCCTTGGTGACTGCCGTCCTTTGAAAGCAACGGGAGTATCCTATATTACTATGATTAAGTGGAGGCTCTGGAGCGGGATATCATGTTCACATTCACAAATGGGAGAAAAGGCCTGCTATTTTGCTTATGCTTTCGCCCCACGGTTGACTGACTGATTCAGTTGAGTAAATAATTGTTTTCAGTCCATTAAATAGCTAACTATTTCTTCGAACAAGATGGGCTGACTCACACGCAACGAAGTTAGCACAAATGTGGAAACCTTGACTGGTGGTCACGCAAATCTGCTGTGCATAAGTTTTGGAGGTTGGGTGCCTTCTTAGTAAAAAAATCACGCAGAAAATATGAAGCTTCTTCGGAGGCCTTGCTGGGTGGGAAATATTTAGATTTTCAGTGGGGGAGTTTTTAGTCGGTTGCAGAATTGTCCTGGCTTGTATCAATTGAATTTTTCGAAATACATCAAAGGTGGACCCTGCCATTTGCATGAGAATTTGTCTGAAGTCTCATTTTGAGCGGGATAATGTACAGAAACGGACAAATAGCCCATTATTTGCATGCACAAACCTGCACCTCCGCCTGCAACCTGTCGGAACTCAGGCTGACTAGACTGACATCAGACAGACACACTCGGGCCGGGCCTTAGGCTGAGCCATGTGATTCGCGCCTCGTGCAGTCGAGCATTGCGAGGGATTAGAGCAACAAGTCCTGCCTAACGACAACCGGCAACTTAATGGAGAAAAGTACGGGAGTTCTTCAGGGAGATTACAATAATTACAGAAATTAAACAATACGGCAGGTAGGGCTTACCGAGTGACTTTTTGTGAAACGTAATCCCTGCGTCAGCGACGATAAAGGTGAGTAAAATTTCATGCCGTCCAACTTTTATCAATTTTCTTTGTGTGTACGAAAAGAATTTCCCGCCCTGCGTCGATAGTTGATTTTGGAGTCATGAAACCAATTTTTTTCATTGCAGAAACAAGAATGCAATTAAATTAAACAAACCTCGGAGCAAGAAGAATGAGTGCGTTTGTACATGCTGATGCTTTTGTTAAAAAAATAGTTTTTTCGTGGCGCGAAGTTATGGGATTTTAAAGTTTGTCTCATATGAAAATTCCAAAGTGGACTGCCAAAGCCGGGCATTTTTTCTCTCTCTCTCTTGAAATTTTGTAGGAAACGACGGTATTATCAGAGGGAACAGAATGAGATCCGACGACGACGACAATGGACCACGGTGGAAATGTAGTTGTGAGTCCACCACCGACTCTGAAGATTTGGACGAGCAGCCGGAAGCCAAGAGACTGCGGACGTTCCCGCACACATCCTACATCTCATCGGCGGAATATAGATTAACTTTGGTGACCAATTCGGAATCGGAAGGAGCGATTAAAGATGCCGTGACGAATGATGATATCAAGGATGATTCTATTCTGGAGAATCAGTTATCCACGTCCACTCCGGCGGAGCCAACCGACGTCGTCAATGTGAATACGACACAGACTCAGAATCCGGTTGCTTCAAATCCAGGATTAAGATCAGTCCGTCCATTTGTGCCTGCCAGCAACAGTGGTAAGAAAATCTTGATTAACCAAGTTTGGTTCATTCAATTTTAATAATTTTATGATTTTTTAAATTTATTTATCCAGGTTTTTCTGCGAGTGATTCATCAGACGATTCGTTTCTGACTGGAGCGAATTGTGATGCTCTCCGTTTGAACCTGAATTTCCTGGCTCCGGATGAATTCGACTCCAGCAGTACCGATGACTTGGACTGGAATTCTAGCGTAGGTCGTTTAATGCAGAGTATTAGATCAAATTCTGGACGTGTCGTCAACCCCGACAACCGTGTCTACCACAATGAGTTCGAAGTTGCATCGGCTACTGAATCTGAGATTAACCCGAATCCCATCGAAAATGCGGAATCTTCATCTGGTGACGATTATCAGGTGAGCTAATTGAAACTGATTTAGTAACCTGTTGTGATTTTCAAAATCAAATGTGAAATTATTTCAGGGAGACTTTATAATGATTACTTATTTCAATTTTATTATGTTTATTTTGTTTTTTTTCTTTTGCTGTTTTTATTACATTTTTGTTATTGTTATTATTATTGTTATTAAGGCTGGCGTTGAACTCCCCCAGAGTACTGACAAAAATGACTTTCTGGAGCGAGAAAACTTTGCTGACGAGGAATCAGAATGTTGCGTCGATTCGAAAAAGTCTGATTTCCACTCAGATCCCAAATTGGAACGGAAGGAGTGGCCGTGCCACAATTGCAAAGCATTAACTACAGCTATCTCACGCTACTGTCTTCGGTGTTTCCAGGTAATTATCAAAATCGTATAGGAATTTCTAAAATTGAATAAAAATTTAATTTATTGAAAATTAATTGTTAAAAATATACTAGAATTGAACATAAATATAATTTTCCCCTCCCATTTCAGGCTAGGCGGAACTGGTTGCCCCGCCGGCCCAAACATCGGAAGCCACGAGGTAAAAGCATTACCGAGAATGCTACTGAACGGAACATCCAAATCGACAGTGATCCATCTCAGGCTGGCCACAGTGACATGGGAGCATTTTGTACTCCCGGTCCTATTCCTTCATCAACTTGCGCAGCCGTAACTGCCAGTAGCTCGACCATTCTCACCAGCGCTAGTCAAGATGTGATTCCTGCGGGAAATGCGCAGGGAAATTCTCAGGGATATGATTCTGCCATTGGCAGCCAGTCCGTTCCAACAAGTCCTGCGAAACTCAGTCAGCCCACGCTGGGTAGCCCGGAAAAGATGATGAATTGCGTTAACGAAAGTGCAGGATTTTCCACGCCGAAAGTGATGCATTCTCTTTGTAATGTTTGCCTTGAACGAGAAAAGGACGCGGCATTCGTGCACAATAAGATTGCGCACAGTTACAGTTGCTTCAGTTGCGCGGACAAAATCCTGAAGCGAACCGGAAAGTGTCCCATTTGTCGGGCCCGAATTTTAAGAGTTGTTCGAATCATCTCAGTATGATTTATTTATTTATCGACGAGACGCCTGGGTTTGCTATTTGTTTTCCACTATTCAGATTAGATTGGTTTAGCGGGTCCAACCTCACCTGTCTGTTCAAATATGTTGATGTTCTGTATTCAAGATAAATGCAGTGTAATTCCATGTTGGAATAGTGCCAAAATCCATTATGGTACGATCCGGAACTGACTAAATGAGTAATTTAATGAAAATTGTCAAATCTGTCGCTGGAAAGATGGAGTGAAATAAAATGTGTGAAACCTCAAAATCGTTGCGTTCAAAAATGCCTATACTGTTTCTCACGGTCTCATACGTTGGTCATAAATAAATGTACAAATCCGTTTTGTATAAATCCTGGAAATAATTAATAATTTTCAAAAATCGAAAAAATATTTAATAATACAATAATGTTAATAATGATTTCAATAATCGCAAAAATCGCAATTCCAAATAGTTATGATGTTATGAATTAATTACTTCGTTCTTCCTCCTGCAACATCAACATCCAAGTTCAAATCGTGTAAAAAGACGAAATTGGCGCCAAATTTAGGCGGGGAGTAATCAATGGTTACAGGAGGGGAAAATCGATGGAAACATCAGTTTCATTGCGTCGAATTGTTTCTGCAAAACTTTTATTAACGTCATGAGCCAAAAGGTGTTATAATTTTCGTTTTCCTCTATTTTTTCTGAATTGTGTTGGGCAAGTGGAAAATTGGCGGGAAAGTGCAAAGAATCAGCCACGTGATTCAGTTTTATAAAATTAAAATGAAGTAAAAGTTTAAGTAAAAAAATACAAAATGGTATGCGTATGCACAGTAGAATTTAACTCCCACGTTATAGAAAGTAGGTGAGCTCACGAAAGTTTGATTTTATTGAAAATTAGCATCATCATCATCATCTATTCCACAAATATTCTTCAACTTAAGTTTCATTTTCACTTCCGCACTTCTCAGTCGGTCAGTTTTCCCCGTTGAAAATCTACAAACGAGGTGTAATATTAATTTTTAATTAAGCCACGGCCGCTAGTATTTAATACAGTCAAAACACAGGACTTGTTTGAAAACTCATTTTGTCAAGTAAACAGCGATGAAGTAATCCAGTTTACAATAATAATTTTCGAAAATTCATGATAACGATGATATCAAATTTTACATTCCATCGGATTCCATTTTGGCAACACTAAGTATGCATACACAACCTCTTTATCATGATTGGTGATATACCAGGGATTCCCCAAATAAATTATTTTTGTATGAAGATTTCGGAGAGCTGCCATATAGGATCTCACTTGGAAAATAATGACGGGGACCCATAGAAACTCCTCCCGCACTTTTGCCACCCACCAAATTATTTTTGACTCGTCATAAATTTTTACCGGAATTTTGTAACCATGTGCCACCGCACTGTGAAGATTTGTCTTAATTTTAAAAATTGGGCTGTCCGCTCACTTTTTATACTTGCTCAATTACATGGGATGGATTTTTTACACTGGTTTCTTCTTCGAGGTCAAAAAGGTTCTTACACTTAAGGAGGCACCAGATGATTCTAAACCAGCTAGTTGATTACTTTCAAGCACATGTGAAAAACTGCATCCGCGCCGGTCCGTTATGGGAATTAAAAACTATTTACAGCAATAGTTATTGTTATTACATGCATATTTTGTTGTTTGAAAACATTCATTTTTTAAGGTGTTATCGTATATAGTTTTCTAAAACTGGAATACATAAGTTTCTATGTCCGGGCGATGCGGATTAGGTAAGGCATTCTCAGGGTTTCCCAATAAAATTTTTGTAAGATTTTTACATGATGATTAAGCCAAAGTAATATTTACTTTATGTTTACAAAAAGTGCGTATGCACATGAGGAAACTACAAGAGCAGGTAAAACATTATGAACTCACTCCAGACTCCTCCACAAAGAGTATCCATTGCGGGATTTCTCTGTTGATTTTCAATCCGAAGAATCAGAAGATCAAGAACCGTTGAGCACAAATCCCGTCGAAGTTTCAAAAATTTTACTCATACACATTGACGTCAATTCATTTTCTTTTCAGTAGTGTACTCAATATAATTTGTATTTACGAGGCCAAAATACAGTAGGCGTGAGGCGATTTTTTCCACGTTAAAAAAATCCTCCAGACCGCAATCGGATTTATGCATATAAACATGTGGTGCAAATCCTTCACCAAATTAAATTAAAATTTTATATATTATTTTTTTTTTATCTCGTGTCAAAAAACTGTGGTGAGATTTTATTGACGAGTCTTAAGAATTACCCTAAAAATTGGAAAAATTAACGCCGTTTTCCTGGACATCAAAATACTGTGGGTTGCCCATTTTTTAAAAATAGAGACGTTCCCGTGGTTTTCGGATACAAATTAAGATATTTTGGATGCCCCCGTAAAAACTGTTCCCGCCTTTATTTCCCATTCACCACTGAGAGTTGCATGAACATGGAGCCTCAAAATCCTCGGCTTTCACCAGTTTTTACCGCAGTATCGCATGAGCTGCGGACTTGCGAGCAGTCGTGAAAACAAATAATAATGAGCTGTAACATGAATGGCTCAACCAGGATTCTTGCAACACTCCGTCGCAAATCCCTTTTGGTCTGGCTAAAATCAATAAATCCAACGTTACAGTGCGTTGGCCTTGGCGCTGCGGGCATTAAAAATGGGCTTAAAATAGGAATAATTCCGCCTGTAAAAGTCCTCGGGAGAGAAATTCTGCAAGATGTAACATAAAATTCACTCTTTCATCCATCTCCCGGCGTCTTCTTTGTGCAGGAGTGAGTGGATTTCAATGTTATTTTCATGACAACAGTTTCCGCCGTGCCCGTAGTGTGAACGACTGCAGGATACTGTAAAAATCAGGCTGTACAGGGTGTCCCAAACTTATAAAAGTTCAACTTGTTCCCCCGCGCGAACCCGAACTCTTCAATTTAAAGCAAAATGACTTCAGTAGCAATGGAAAACTGACTGAGGCCTTAAAATTGTTACCTTTGGCTCCATTCAAAATATTTGGCGGTTTACTTCCATGTTTGAGCGATTCAAAATCTGCTCCTTGACAAAACTAATCATTTCTAAACGAGGTCACAAAATTTTAATCATTCATTAAAATTCATTCAAAAAAATCATGAATAAATCAATCAAAAATCATCTTGAAATCTCAGCTTCAAAATTCAACCGAAACACTCTGTTTTGAGCCATGTGTGGATTCCCAAAAACAGGACAAAAATGTGACCCACACTCTTGTGTCAACCTGTACGTACACTTACGCAATAATCAAAAGTTCCCACAATTAATCTTATCATTCCCGCCCAAAATGTCCAATCCTCCTCTCAAAAAAAACTTGAAAAATTTCTTCACAATTTACAGGAAAAAAATACAATCATATATAATGCGGCACGCCCAAGAGTTATATATAGTGGAAAAATCCTTACATATAGACACATATACATTACAATTATTACAATAAAAATTTGATTCCTCCGTTTTGCATTTTTTGAGGCGCTTGGAAAGTCGGTAAATATAATAATAGGTATGTAATGTAGGGCACATTTTTGTGAAACTTATCCAAGCTTGAAGTATAATAATTACTTTACATGTACACACATATACGGGGTTCCGTTCATATATATATATACATACTTATGTGAGTGTACATGTGTAAACATGAAATCGGTAAAAGTGCCGTAAAAGCCACAAAAATTTCCAAAAAATCTTTCACGCAATATTCTTATTTATATATGCATTACATACACACAATGCAGTTCAAGGATGAGAATGCATACTCAAATTCACACTCCATCTTTTCAATGATAGTACACATACATGTTTTAATTTCCAGTAATAATAATAATAATAATAATAATAATTATCATTAAGAAAAATGTGTTTGTATATACATTGACGGTAAATCCTTGAACAAATCACCTACACACTTTTATAATTACACGTCTGCAGAAGAGCTTAACGTTTTACTTGCTGGAGGTTAATGTATGGAGCTGATGGAACTTTTCACAATATGGATGTATGTAATGTATAAAATGGCGCAGTGGGCTCATCTAATCACAATATGATGCCTTCGGGGCTATAACGTATGTGTGTGTGTGTGTATCTGTGTGTAAATAATATGCGAGCTGGGATTAACAAAGGCCTCGCGCGGTATTACATCAAAAGCGGGGTCGAGCAGTCCATTAACCTTGATGAGGTCTACTGTACATTTATTATGTTTCGGATCCATATCCGATGCGACACTTGTTTCCAAGGCAACCATTAGCCATTAATTGATAAAAAAAACTTTCATCATCATCATCATCATCATGTATATATCAGACTCATCTTGCCGGTTGTAAACAATTTTTTGCTACTACTGCTGCACAATTTGGCGCCGTATTATAGCGAAAAGTTCAACATACACACCGGCGTTTTCATCCATTCATGACATGTTCAAGACATCTCATCTTCCTATGATCGATCTTTATCCTGATCGTGAAGAAGATTCCACTTCAGGAACGGACCAGTATTCAACACAGATGTGTGCCATATGATCTGGATTACTTATATGATTACATGTGATGAGCAGCAGGAAAAAGAAATCTGATTTTCCCGATCTGAATTTCGTCGGATTTTACTCGATTTTCTTCGTTTTTTTAACTGTGAAAATCCTGGGATTTTATAAAAGATTTTCTTCGACTTTCCCACCGTGAAAATACTAGGGTTTTACAAAAGATTTTCTTCGAGTTTCCCACCGTGAAAACCCTCGGATGTTAGCAGATTTTTTTAGAGTTCCCCACCTTGGAAACCATGGGATTTTGAATTGGATTTTCTTGAATTTTCCGCCGTGAAAACCATGCGATTTTAAGTGAGTTTTCCTTTACTTTTGCCGCCGCGAAAATCCTGGAATTTTAGCACAGTTTCTTCGAGTTTCCCGCTATGACAACCCTGGGATTTTAAACTAGATTTTCTTTATTTTTGCTGCCGTGAAAATCCTCAGATTTTAGGAGATTTTCTTCGAGTTTCCCGACGTGATAATCCTGGGACTTTACACTGGGTTTTCACCGTTTTTTCCCGCCGTGAAAATCCTCAGATTGGACTTGAATTTCCTGATTTTTCCGCCAGATTTGAAACGCCTCCGATGTTACCCAATTTTCTCAGCCGATTTCCCCGTCAAATTTGAATTTTCTCCAACTTTACGAGACTTTGTCCTTTGGTACCTACAATTTATAGATCAATTCCCATTCACAATCACATTCACATCCACATTCAGAGTGAGTTAAAAGTCATCATCGGTTGGCCAAGTGGAATTGGGGTGGGTGTGTGTGGGTATGCTTGAACAGTGCGTTACGTCACGTGGGCGCGACACCGTGGGCGGGTGAATTTGAATGGTGAAGAAGACACAAAATATATGAGATTCTGAGAGACACACGGCTGGGAAATCTCTAGTTTCTTCACACAGTTTTCTCCCGTTTCCCTCCTTATAAAGTTTATTTCCATCCACAGCATTTGCTGGAAACACTGTACGTTGAGGCGGGCTGGCGGTTTGTGGACATTTCGTGTCACGAACGTGGGGACACAAACGGAGAGTGCGTTTGACGAAACAGACATTTAACTATGGTCCAGGAGTAGCCAGATTTTTATATAATTACTTTTTGAACTTGGGGATTGGAATTGCGGAAGGCGCAAGGGTATCTACAGTGTGTTCCATATTCTAAAATCCACACACATTTATATACATACACATCTAACTACCATATTGAAGTGGGCTTGTAAAAGGATGAGCGGTTGGGGTATAATAATAGTAAGAAGTACAATATATATAAAGGTTTAGTATATCACATGAGCTGTGTGTCCAAGGGGGAAGATATGGTGCGAAAAGCAAGTTGGTAATAGTCTTCATAATCCTAATGTCGTAATTATAATAATAATAACTAAGAGTAATTATATTTAGAGATTTTTTTTAAACATTTGAAGCTACGGAATCTTGGTGACGAAATCTTTGCTTGTTCACAGCTGAGGCAGGCCTCGTGGTGGGGGTACTGTCGCCGGTCGTATCCGTGCTCATTTGCCGCGTGGGCTTAGGCCGACTAGATCCAGCGAGGGGCATGGGACTCCCGCCACTGCCGTTCCCGCTCTGCTGCCCTTCCTCAATGTGCAACTGGTCCAGGTGATGATGATGCGGGTGATGATGAGTGGGGGAGGTGGGCGTGCCCGGCTCCGGTCCGCTCCGAGCCGACACTGTGCTACCGCGGCGGGATCTTGGGGCACTATTGCCCCTAATTAATGACTTGGACCCTCCTTTGAGTAAGGAAACGTTCATGAGACGAGGATTTGGCGTGTTGAAAATCGTCCTGTTCTCCCGGAATCGAGCTCTGGAAATTTTACAGAAAACGTGACCGGGTGTAAATTAGTGTGACCCCTGAATGATCCCACTGCAAAAACCAGTTTTGTAGCATTCTGCCCTCAAGAAGTCAATTCAATGTCCGGTGAAGACCAGGTTAGAAAATTCCAAGTTATTGGTTGACAGGTCAGCCGTGACCCCGAATGACCTGAGTTGTATTTAGAACTTTTAATTGCGTCCGGAACTACTTAAGGATGTGCCATATCCTTAAGTAGTTCTTACCAGTTGGGGAAGACTCGGGATAAAAGTTAAAGATACTTGCTGAAAGGTCATTCCTTGACCCCGAATGACCTCAAGATTATTTATCGATTCTAATAGTCTATTTTCCTAACATAATCCCAATGGGTTAGTGTTCAGTACGACCCTCGTACTCTCATTGAAAAATATTCTTATAGGCTTATGATAATGACTACTTTTGTTTAATATTGGTCGCGGTTCATCCTAACAAAACTGACCCATGTTTCTATCCCGTCCGCCCCTCTCTATAAATATGAAACTCAGCTCATTTTTGAGTGTGACACTCCCTACTTGCCCGTCAGCCCTGTGTGTTTTTTAGCATTTGCGTGCTTTTTGATTTTAACTGTAAAATAAAGCTTTTAGTAGTTGCCATTTTCGCCCACCTTACACGCTCTGCCTTCCGCCTATTCATTTTTATTGTATTCGACCTGCCCCAATCACCATCGCATAGGCCGTCGATACCGGTCCAATCATCACTTCAGCCTCCTCCACCCATCAGCACATACGCCGTCGATAACGCTCCAGCAACTCACTACTCTTCTCCACTGCACTACAGCCCTTACCGCTTCCACCACCGAACAGTTAGTGAGCAACCTGTAAAGATTTTCCGACAATGGCCTGTCAAAAGGTCATCGGATGGCCTCAGTGACCTGACCAACATTGACTTTTTGTAACGTATTTACGTCCTAGGACAATCTCCACTAACTGATCCGAGCCTACATAAATAATTCCGACCTGGTCGTGCAAAGGTCATTCCATGACCTCGAATGATCTCACCAGTATTGACTTGTTCTAATAGTATTTTGTCTCAAGGTGTTCATCACCGATGGCAGATGAGGCTGTAGCTAAATTATTTCAACTCTATGGTCCTAAGGTCATTCGGTGACCTCGAAACGACCTTGAGTGGAACTGAAATAACTTACTTGGCAAAGAGTCTTAGTACAACACAGAGCGTCACAGACATGAGGGCGAGACCAATGACCACTCCGATCATGGTTGGATCCGTCTGCGGCAGCTGAACGTGGTGCAGGCTCTCCTCTGCAAAAAGAAGGATCAATTAACACTTTTTTCATATTCAGTCTTCAAAAATCAAATCATCAAAAGTTTTGTCTACAAAATAATAAGCCATATGTCCGCGTTAAATTGAGTTTTGAAAGCTAGAAAAATGTTCAAATGGTCCTCTAAACGTGTTAACAGTCTCCCCTTTTCACCAAATAAATAAAGTAAAAATTTCACCATTTTTACGAGGTTGCGAATTTAATGGTCGCCAAAAAATGGTGTATCAAATTTCCATGGTTAAATATGACTTGATGGTGCCATGAATCATGCGATAGCGGAAATAGTACGTGTTATATTCAAGGATATGTTGAAATAGATGTACTATGAAACTGCTCGGCAATCTTCCTCTATAGTCTTCCCACGTGGTCTGATTAATGATTCCGAGTAGGTGCGTGCGCGCGCGTGTGTGCATGTGTGTGCGTGTGCGCGCTTTCCTGCTTTTGAATAAATTATTATTCTCAGTAGTATTAAATAGAGTGAGAAAGAACCCGCAGCGGTTTGGACTTACCACCACATAAATCTCCATTGTCGATACGGGGTAAGTAGCCCGAGATGCATCGGCACACGTTGTATCTGCACTCCGTCCACTCACCGATGCACTGGCCCGAGGTATAGCATTTTCCACGTAATGGCACTTCTGGAAAATTTAGTAATTACTTCACATCCCTTCACTTCCGACCGTCATTCATCATTCATCATTTCCACACGCTTATGTCAATAAAACATGAAAGTACACACACACACACACACGTCAAATCCTCAGTACATCCCAGTTGGTCTTGAGTAAAATTCCCCGAACGGATTCCCACACCCTCCCCCCCGAACCCTCCGGTCCAATCTCTCCTGAAAATCTCTGACAAACATCACATGCAATTTCCCCGCACATTTCCATACATTTTTCCCTCAACGGAATATTAATAATAATCATAATAAAAATAATGTACACTACACTACTGCAAGTGAAAGCGGGCTTTCCTTTTGCTTCTGACGTTGATAAATGCCTATAGTGCGCTAATGTTTGCACACATTAATTAATTCCTCCCAAAATCCAATTCCCACCCGCTGTCCATCTCATCATTCCACATATACTTTCTCCATCCAACTTCTCCTCACATGCTATCATTATCATAATCTTGCCCATTTCTACAATCTAATTTCCCAATAAAAACTCTTTTCGAATCCACGGTGAAAGTTGGAGAATTCAAAACTGTGAGTGAGACTGCGAAAAAGGCCGGCCATTTCTCGTAATCTTGCTACGTAAAAATGTGACATCATTTCCACACTTTCTCCCGCAGGACTTTCACCAGTAAAAATCCCACCATTTCCCTACATTGTGTATTTCCTAATCTTTCTCCGTTCTCAGAATGCAACATGGGGGATTTTATAAGGGAAGGCCAATGTATTGACCGCCTTTAAGGCAGGGGACACGGTGAAAGTTGGCCATACTTATACAAACATAAGTACACGGTGAGTCCCCGTATGTATTACCATTATTGTATATTATGGACTTTGTTTGAGGAAACTTTCTGGCGCGATGCTCGTTCCGTCCGGCCTAAAATCCGCACCCTCCACTCACTCACTCACTGACTGCTGTTACAGACTCGGGCGGCGCCGATGGTAGTGGTTGGGGCGGGAAGAGGTTAGCGCCGGGTGATATCCAAACTAACTCAACAGTGGGAAAGTAAACTAGGGCACTACGGGATCGTGCCATAAAGTACGGGCGGAGAGCAGTTTGCTCTGACTAGGAATGGCTCAAAACTGGGGTGGAAATGACTATGGCAGCTCGTAGCGGAGGCTCATTCCCAAGACTGGGTTAAGCCGCTCCCTCCTCCTGCACATAAGCATTGAGCCCCCGGCCGGATTATACTTGGCAACTTTCTCCGCGGCTCACCCGCAACAACTCCAGCGCAGTTCCCGTGGAAATTGGCCCAAATGTACAGACTTGAGGAACAGTTTTTTTTGCAGTTCACAAAGTAATCTTCCGCCATCCACCCCGCCATCACAGAGGCAATTCATAAAGGGGTCTCAACTTCTTAGCCGCAAACAGGAATCCCAGACTTTCACCAGCAGCAGTGAAGTGGGAAAACTCATTCGTTGGATATTCAAATTTTGCCGGGGTTATATGGGAAATTTAGGCATAAGCAGTATAAGCGTATATGTTGGAGCACGATGCAATACAATGTAAATCCTCACCCCGGTCCTCTCATGTTAATGTAGTTGATCCGGTTGACTTCAACCAAGTTATGTTAATCCTAGCGTGGTCGTATTTTTGTGCTAATTATTGACCTCATGTATTGGTTTTTAGCCGACCTCCCCTGTATTAATAGCACCCCGTTCCATTGTTATGACCAATAGCAACTCTGACTTCACCCTGTACACATTCTCTCTCTCTGGAGTAATTTCCCTTTTTTAAGTCAACAAGCTTTATTCGTTATTGAACCATTATTTGTTGCCGTTCACTCAATTTGTGTCCACAGCATTGTCTACACACACATACACTCAACTACATACTCACACAGTCCAAACTGTACGCGCTGTCCATCCCATTCCATTCTCTCTCGTCACCCCTCCATCCTCTACGCCACACGAATTCCAGAATTCCCCTACTCTGCGCGCAACAGTATGAGTTATATAAGTATGTAAGCATTATGTCTGTACACCTGTGGGAAATTAGAATACTTGCGCTCGTTATTCACTGTCGTTCAAACGCAACAGTGAATAATGATTATCATGTTGACCTAGCCGATTTATGTATCCGGCTCCGTCCGACCTTGACCTTAGGGTGGGTTATTATAATCAGTGTGTGTAACATGTCCAGACTGAACGAGACCGTTTTGCTCATTTCCGTTGCGTAGGTATTAATGGTATTTCTGGGCGACCGCTTAGTGATTCGCGATAACAACTTGGATTTGATCGATTCTAGTTGCGCCGGCTGGCCGTGGGGTCCAAGAACCCACGGCGACGTGTTTGCTTTGTTGCACAAAAGTTTTTCCTTGAGGCTTTTGTGTGCTTACTTTCACAGCAAACTCGTCGTGATGTGCAGAAGGCGCCACGGCGCCAGCTACGTATTCTGTGATAACCCAGCTGTAACATGTCTCACGCCCTGGAGCGCAACAACAACGACAACGACAGGAGAAAGCGTAGCAGACAACAGCAATGCACTCAATCCAAGACTCGGCAGCAATACTCCACCGCAGTCTTACGTGTGGGACAAGCGGGCTTTACACAAGTCAAAATATTTTTTCTCCTCCATACGGTCAACTTGCAATGATTACGTGGGAAAAGTTGATCCAATCAGCAGTGAAGAGGTTAGCTGTGATTGGAATGCGGGGGAAAATGTGGGAGAAAGTTGGGGAAAGTAAATAATCCTTGGATATTCTTACTCTCCTTTGGAGCCAGTGTGCACTGTTGGCTCAAGGGTAAAGAGCGGGCAATGTATCAGCATTAGGGTAGTCACTGGAGCCATCAGAATTAAGTGGTGAGGCAAAATGGGTTCCTTTCATCTTCCCCGTTTTATACGGGATCTTGATATGGATGAGGATGAGGATTGACGACGTACAGGGTGTGCAATACTCGTTAATCCGCCTCCAATTCGTATAAGAGTAACTTGACGCGGTTCCCGCTAAAATGCAAGCCCACCTCCGTTTACACATTTCTTCTATCTGTAAATGAGAAAAGGGCTGAAAAATTTTGGGACACACTGTAGGCTTCACTTGAGCGTCACCAGTAGCGTCAATCCCCTAATAAGTTGATCCGAACTAATCTGGACGACTTACACGTTGACTTTTGGACATGTCACCAGCGTACAAATCAACGATCATGCGCATCCACGACTATTATTGCCTACCTAGGTGCGGAAATTCAGGTTTGGCTGATTTACAAACCCTCAAAGTTCTCACTACTAAGGTATCAAAGGGGGGGGGGGTACGTCTTCTTTTGAAAATCCCATGTTAAATCCCGTAAGAAAATCCCAGTTTTGAATTTCGAGTGATTTTTGAAAATCACGTAAGAAAATTCCAATTTTGAATTTAGAGTGATTTTTGAAAATCCCATGTTAAATCCCATAAGAAAATTCCAGTTGTGGATTTGGAGTGATTTTTGAAAATCCCGAAAAAACGACGCTGAAAAATCAAAAGAGCAGTACCGGGACTTCATAGCGGGAAAAAGTCATGTTTTTGTTGCCAAGGATATTGGATGTCCTATCTCATGGCTCAATGCGAACGGGATGAGGGAGGATATGGGATGCCATGACTGGAGGGAACGTATAGAGGTGACTGCCGCTGCTCCCGGAGGCTCATAAATTCAATAAAGCTATCTTTGGGCCCGTGGATAGCTAAATGCCAGGTGGAATCTGGTGGGACTTACTTTCTCCCGCTACCACCCGTCCGTCGAGTTAAGGACATAGCATACATGTCCATAGTCCATTTGTACACTGTGAGAATCAACTCCTTAATCCATCCTGGCTCGCCACCCAACCATGTACATGTATACATACATGCCTATGTACGCACATGCTATATAAATATGCACACCTGAGAGAGTTGGAGCGAGGCGCTCCATCACCCCACCAGGACCACTCATTCCTGGCTTGTCTCACAAGACTGACGGAGAGAAAGTTGGGAAGGCGGAGGAGTGGAGATTTACGGAGCGGAATGAAGACGGGTGATACTCCTTCGTCCCCCTCATCATCATCATCTAATGAGATTTGGAGCAAACAACACAAAGGCATCACTCGCATCTCGTCCTCCTCTTCTTCCTATTGTGGGGCACAGGGTGGGAGAAAGTCAGGCTCGGGCCCACATTTATCTCCGACATCCTGCATGTCCTCCAGTATTTCACCTTTTGTCAAACGGATGCTCCCAACTCAGACGATGCCTCTTTTAGAAGCCGCCGCCGTTGGCTCCAAGACTGACTGCAGGTAAAATCATCTCTCCATCCGTACCTGTTCTGAATACATCTCCAGGGATCACAACCACCTAGGACACAAGGACAGGAATCCTTTGTCGCCACTTTTCCTACGATGACGACGACCGTTCCCACTAAAATCCCATTCCATCAGCTCCTCAAGCCAAATAAGGCCTTCCATCTGTTACCAAGGCTACTACTCATCACGAGCCCTTGGAAGTCACCTGAAGGCTAAGAGAAATGTATATGACCCTAAGGATGGATATGTGTTTGAAGTTGGTATATAGTCGGTTGGGTTTGTGATTTTATTTTTATTTATTTTATTTTATTTTATTTTTTAAGATTTTTGTGCAATTATTTCAATTTCTTCAATCACTAAGTCCTGGAGAAAGTTCCACTTCCCACAGCAGAAACAGCGGGTGAAAGCATTTGAGATGCACATGCTCAAACCGTAAGTTTGAAATATGTGATGTGACTTTCTCCAAGCATCAATTATTGGAGAAAGTAAACAAATCAATCTGAAAATAAATTGAGAGTTTTCATTTCCCTGGAAATTTTGGAGAAAGTAGAGAAAGTACGCGAAAAGCGTTGATGGGAATATAATTTACTTTCTCCACAACTTATAATCTGCGTAGGTGAGAGTGCGGGAAAAATTTGCACTTGAACGTGACAAACTTTCTTCAGCTCCTTTAACTCGTTTCATCTTGACCTTGTCAGTTTAGTCGTCGTTATGCCTTCTGTGTGAATTAACAAGGGTTGATGGCATTTGTATGGCACATATATTTACATTAGTATGGAATTTGTTTATTTCATTTTCAGATTAAATTTTTTCACTTTCTCCAATCATGGCTGGTTGGGGAAAATTTTGTTGCCACTTCCACATGATGAAACGTTGAGGAACGAGATGTATTACCTCCGAAGTAAAAGTTTGAGAAAGTGGAGAAAGTATAGGAAACATTTTCACTGCGATTTAATGTTACTTTCTCCAGCCCTTAAAACATATTTCATTGAAAATTCTTGTCTAAATTTGACCAGATCGTAATCCGTGTATGCATTTAGGAGGATTGGTCGCCTTACATTTGGATATTTATCTACGAATTTAAATTAGTTTTTGATTTGATTTTCACGTCTCACGCTTCCTCCAGTCAAAACGGGCTCATGGAGAAAGTTCCGTTTCCGCCAAAGCATACACCAGGAACCTGAGTGACTAGATTGATTTAGACATATAAGTTGTGGAAAAAGTGGTGAAAGTACCCGAAAATACTAACTCTACAATTAAATTTCTTTAACTTCCAAGTTACAACCACGGAGTTTCCCGTATTTTTTTGTCGATAGTGGACGACGAAAACAAGTTGTTATCCTTTTGTATGAATTAAGGCATCATGTATCCTGTCGTTTGGAGCGAAACTGTTGACAGGACAACTCGATCCCGCGGATCATCTGCCCAAGTGGAATGTGAGGATGACTGGAGTGCGGAGAAAGTGTTTACACGTCCCGCCTAACTAAATCGCTCGCACTCTCCCTCTTGATCTTCTTGACAGTGTCTCTAGTGACATTTAGAGAGAGGGGTGTGCACCCTTCTAAATATCCAGCGTGGTGAAAGTTAATAATTTGAGCACATACTTCGGGTGGCGGAACGGTCCACCGTCCGTGCCTGTGTCGTGTGTGTGGACGGATTTTTCCTCAGCCTTCTTGCTTCGCTGGAGATGGCTCAGCCATGCTTGCGGATCCCTTTATCGATCAATGTATTAAGCACACACTCGAGCGGATCCGTTCCCATCATTTGTCAACGCTTCATTCATTCCTCCTCCGAAACGGTTCCTCCACAACCGAAGGGCCCTTAACGGACCTCCGGGTTTGACAGTGCCATAGAGATACGGAGGAGGAGTAGGAAAGGAAGTGAGTCCGGAACATCTTCCGCCTATAATTCCGCCCTTCACAGCCCCTTGCGCCCATGGATCATTCTTTATGTCTGACTGCTTCTCCTCCAACGATCTTGAGGGATGGATCTTTGCCTATAGTACACATAGTTGGTCAAAAAAGGGGATTTCCTCACTCCATACGCCTCCACTACTCCACCGATTCAATTTGCCTCCGCACAGTGCAGTAGTGGTTGTAGATTTGATCGGGATATTTGAGCCGCTTAAATGTCTGAGGAGAAAGTTGGACTCCATTTACAGCAAGGAATGAGTTGGCAGCATAAGTATGATGGCTTCAAGGCTTCCCCTTTCGGAGAAAGCTGAGCTTTGCAATTTCCCATGCTTGTTTCCCCCATGTATATAATGTTTTGACAGCCCTAGCGCAGTCGTATGGTCAAAAATTCAAATTTATGTTGTCTCTCCGAACGAGGAACCTCACTGACTGCCTCACTTGTGGACTCTAGTGGGTCGGGAGAAAGTTTCTGACCCTCCAATCTAAGCTGGAGTTATTTTAGACGTGATCACTGCGCTGATATTACAGTAAAATTTCAGTTTTCACCACAGTCCAAGTGCAATATATGTTCCTGTAATGCTTGGTTGCTTTCACCCCTGAATTTTCATCTGCTTGAAAAATGGTCCAAGGGCTTTTCTTGATTTATTGCTCCACACTCCTCATGGCGAATGGCCTGGCGAGGGATTTAAATGGACATTGAGAAAATGTGAGACGGTTAAAACGTGGACGACTCACATTTCATCAGGTTTACCCTGGTGAAAGTCGTTGGGATATGTACACACGCTTGTTTAAATCCCAGAGGAAAAAATGATTAACCGTCGGAAGATGGGCGGCTGGCTGGCTTCAAGGATGCTCCCTGACTCAGCTGTAAGTTGGTGTGGGCCTGGTTGGAGAGCGAATAGGATGGAGAAAGCCAGAACTTTCTCCAGGATCAAGGAAACTTTCTACGTTCTGACTCGTGGGAGGATGGAGAAAGTAACTACTCGTCAGTTTCTACCCGATATTCCCTCCCGTAGTGAGTAACTACAACCATGCACACTGACTAGGACGGGTGGGGGCACCAGCTGAGGGGGGGGGCGGGTAATTAGCTGGGAACCTGCAGGAGCAGACGGAATTGGCGGAGTGTGTTTACTCACAATGTGGTGGCTATTTAGTGTGCAATATGATCCGACAGCCTCCATTCCATCCTATCCCTGATTTCCTCTTCCGCATATAAAAACCAGGGAGAAAGCAGAGGGGAAGGCGCACAATAAACAGTGTTGAGTCCGTGCCAAATCTCGGTGAGGTCTTTAGTTACATGCATTGCTCAAGTCCTTGATGGCTGGCCCTGGATAAGCTCATTTCTCTTGCCCAGCCAAATTGGACAGTGCTCAAGACGCCATTTGTGGCCTTGGTGAAAGTCTGTGCTGTTAAACTCAGACTTGAGCAATCAAAAAGTCTGCGAAAAAAGTTCCACGGTCCATGACGCCAGTAGAGGCAATCTCATCTTCATTCTCTCCACCCACGCATCAAATCATTATTCAATGTCTCTCAGAAATCCCGTCTACTTTCACTAGACGAAGTATTATGACTTGCAAAGGCCTTGAAGGTGTGAACCGCAATGAAAGAGTATAACCATCCCATCCACATGGATTTGAATCATGAGTTGGTTGAGAAAATGCCAACCGCTCGGTCTACTAAATTATACCTCAATTATTATTACTTTGAAGGCTTCTGAGTGAAAGTTGCAAATTTCACTAAAAAGAAATAATACTTTAAAATTGGATCCTCTGTGTCAGATCGTTAGGCCAGGGTCAGAGTGAAGTAGATTAGGATTGTGAAACGTTTGGGTGAAAGTGATGAAAGTTAGAACAATACTATTCTAGTTGATTGTTCTTGCACAAGTTTCGGGTGAATTAGGCCAGAGACTGGTTTTACCATAGAAAGCTTCTAATTGAGGAATGCTTTCTCCAGTTGCCAAAGTTGAGTTGTGGAAACAACTTCAGCAAAAATGTCGAGTTCATAAGGACTCAAATATTTTGTCCTGTCTAAGCTTTTCCAACATTTGAGGAATGGAACTGGGGACTCTCTCGGGTCTTCTCCAGTAAATTTTAATTACCTATTTTTAGTATTTTCGCTCTAACTAACTCCAAGCCCAAAATGATGACTTGGATGCTGGAAATATTCAGTATAGTAGAGAATTTTTTTATTTCCCCGCCCACTCGTCATATTATCCCAAAAGTCCCTTGGAATTTCATGGTTCGTGAGCTGGAATGAGTTAATTAAGGGGTACACCCTCATAGTTCAAAGGAAGAAGGTTGAAGTAATCTGTAATGAGTTTCCCCGGACTTAGCCCCAAAATTTTGTAATTTTTCAAAGGACAACAAAAACAAGAGGACCACCTGAACTTTCCCCGCCGCGACGATGACTCGCTAAAAGTTGAAATTTGTAAGCGCGTCATACATCTCACAATTTTTAGCCTTCCATTTTCATTTCTGTCAATAGGGGCCTCTTCCGAATACTGGTGAAAGCAGGTGAAAGTTGGGAACTCCATCTAATCGGGCTGAGTAAAGGTAACGATTATCCCGCTCAACTTAATCCTTGTGGTACAGAATTTTCCTTGACTCGCATTGAATGTTTCATCAATTTTCCTGTGGTTGTGATCCAGCTCATTCCCATGGGGATGAGCCATTGAGACGAGCGGGGAGAAAGCTGGGGAAATGATTCAAACTTCTGATTCGGTCTCATTAGCTCCCTATTGATTTGTGTGGTGTCTGTGCGGGATTGAGGACCTCCGGCAGGCGCTATCATTGCACATCCTACTTTCACTCATACTTTCTTCATCGATGTCTCCTTGCAGGAAGGATAGAGGATAATTAGGACTTCAACTCCAAGGATCATCCGATGGGAAGTTAACCTAATCTAGAAATTGAGATGGCAAAGGTTTCAATCGACAGAACTGAGAGACTTTGAAGATTTACAGTTTCAAGGACAGACAAATCATTAACTTTCTGTGGAGAAAGCTGTTGGCATCCACCTTACTTTCCTCAAGCGATCTGTTAAACTGGGCTAGTGCGTTTCTCTGCTTTTTCCAAACATGATGGCTCAAAAATCTTTGAACTTTCTCCTTCGGGCAACATCCCCGTGTGCAGTGGTCTAACAATGACATTCTTCTTACTAACCCTTTTTCACGGGCTCCCCCAGCAAATAAAATCTACAGAGTCGAGGGGAAAGCTAACATTTAAACATTCAGTCCGGGATCAAATTATAAAAAAGGGGAAAGAGTTGAAAAGTAAAAGGTGGAAGGTCGGGGATCTTTAATAGTTTGCTTTTTGCTTTCTCCGAGTAAACTGATACTGGAGCGGAAGTATTCAATTTCCCCTGAAATTGAACACTTGGTGAATATTGGGAACCAGCGTCCGACTTCTCTAGTTGAAGGATATTGCAAGCGCGCCAGAAGGCGGAGGGATGTAAAATTATTGATATTTTGAAAGCGGATAAGTCCCTGAGAGTCAGGAGAATATTCAACTTTCTCCGAATGCTGACGCTCTGGCCAAAGTCCATCCCACCTTCGGGTGTAAGGTTTCCCACTTTCCTGGCCGGGACACAGGCCGTCGTCTCACATCTCTTTCGCCTCACGGGATCTATAGGAAGATCTTCAACTTTCTCTCAGCCAAATCCAAAGGCGTGTTCTGGAATGGGAGAGTCCCGAGAGCAAATAATTGAGATAGGATCATACTTCCCTCCCTTGAAAATGGTTTCCATAACACCGACTTTCTCCTCTCCCTGCCCGACTTTCTCCGCTCATGCCATGCATGAGAAATGGGACCAATGCGTATCGCCTTCCAACTCCCCAAAATGTAGAACCTGTCACTTCTGGACTTTCAGCTGTATAAACTGGAAATGGCCCTTGCTCAGGGATGTGGGGCAGGGAGATGGAATAGGTGAAAGTGAACAAATTGGTCGCGGGTAATTTGAGACTATTCAAACATCTACTCATGCCTTCCCTTAAGCACACATTTTGATTCACTCCTGACCTTTATAGTATCCTTTCACAATGTACTGGTCATGTTCTGTATGGAAAATTTGGAGAAAGTGAAAATCCTGTTTGAAACGAACCTAAGCGTGGGGCAGATTGGGACGAATCCAATACCGCAGAAGTATACATATAATTTCGGTGTGCTGTACACCCGTATTTTTGCAAATTTAAAAGTCCAGCTACAATCCAGAGAAAGCAGGGAAAGTGGAGGGTAAGAAAGGGGGAAATCTGTGGAATGCTTAGCCCTGGAAAGAAACAGATGTAATGGACGACTCGTTCATGACGGTGGAGGCACACGAAATGAAAAGGAAGGTTGAATTAAGGTACTTGGAATGTGTGTGGTGAAAGTTAGAGCCACGTCAAATGTATTTCATCCTCACTTTTTGGCTATTACTTTCTCCCACCGCAAAATAGGCTCGGTGAAAGCTTGCGTGTGGCAAAGAAACGTCCGGATTTACAGCGTTCATTGAGAACGCAGAAGAAATACTACAACATCCCAGTTACCAACATGCTATTGATCATGCGAAAGTCACTTTTCTCCAGTCCCAACAGTTTTCTACTTTCTTTGTCTGCTTCAGACTGAGTAAAGGGGGAATGAGGCGGAGATAATCCAGGTCGGAGGCCAAGACAAAGACCAAAGGAACGGGAGTGGAATCTCAGAGAGAGATAGAATGGAGGATGAGAGAAATACCCTTTGCTCAATCCTCCTCATAGCCGTCCTTGAAGAAAGTTGAAAGAAAGGCTTGTCTATACAATGAGCTTTGAAAGCTTCCAACCATTGGGGTCGTATAGGGGTAGAGATGGGCGAGTCTAGTAATTCCATTCAAGTAACTGTACTGCAACCAATTCAGCAGTGCTTTCTCCTGTGCCTTATGCTCAGTGCGCATTGTATGAAGTCGTCTCTCACGCATATTTCCAGCGACACAAATAAAATTGTTGTGAATCTCTCTCTCTCTCTTGCCTTTTTCACACGTGCATCATTCATCATTTTTGGGATCGCTACTCTTACTATAGCGGAGGGAATCGGATCAATTCCCATCCAACGAGCCGCCACCCTGAAGTCTATTCGCATTGCGGTCTTTGCTTCAACTGTTACAAAGGTTTGGGCATGATAAAGTCTGCAGATGCCAGTCTCACTTAACTACACAGCCAGCTATCTCCACCTTATATTTTCTCTCCAGCATTATTCAGAATCTTCAGTTAGCATAATTTCTTCAACTTAACGTAGTTTCTCCATGTTGGCTATTTTTTGCTATTTAAGACACTTTCTCCGAATTATTATACTTTCTTCGAAATGATTAAAATCCTCAGTAAATGCATTTTTTCAAATTAATTGCACTTTCTCCGAGTCGATTTAAAATCGCAAAATGAACGTACTTTCTCCGAGATTTTTTAATTCCGAGTAAGCGTATTTTCTCCAAGTTTTTTACCTTCTGCGAGTTGTTTTAATTCTCAGTAAATGAACTTTCTCCTGGCTATCGTACTTTCTCAGAGTTGATTTGAAATCGAAAACGAATGTACTTTTTCCAGGTTATCGTGATTTCCCCGAGTTTTCTTAATTCTCATTAAGCGCAATTTCTCCGAGTTATTTCAAATCTCAGTAAGCGTACTTTCTCCGAGTGATTTCAAATCTCAGTAAAGGTACTTTCCCCTCGTTATCGTGCTTTCTCCAAGTTTATTTAAACTCTAAGTAAACTTGCTTTCTTCGAGTTGATTTAAAATCTTAGACGAATATACTTTCTCTGAGTTATCGTAAGTTTTCGAAGTTACCGAAATTTCTACAAGTTATCAAACTTTCTCCGATTTAATTTTAATTCCCAATTCGAAAACACAACCTCAACTTCAAAAAAATTTGACCAGTATTAGTACTTTCTCCACTTTAAAATATTTTGTGCTGAAAAATTGTCCATTTGAATTTTGTGGCAATTTACCTCTGTAAATTTAACATACGCTATTTGTGCCAAATGAAACCATAAGTTGGTGGTTTTTCCAGGTTAACTTACTCCAGATTAAATTATACTGTTTGTCGGTGTCAAACAATCACTCAGTAGTAGCATGATGCTTTCTCCCGGTAACGCTTCGGGAGAGGAGTCTCTCTCTAACACCACATCATCGCTCAGTCAGTCATAGTAAGTACGGAATCAACTGCAGCCAGCGCACCATACAACTTGAACTACACGCTACCATATAAAATGTGATGATGATGACGTAGTTTACACTGACAGCATGTGCCCTGGACGTGAAGGGAAAGTGGGATGAGAGTGTTGTTGTTGTTCCTTGCAAAAGCTCCCATAGCCCCCACAGCGAACATGATTCCTCTCTCCATCACCTTAAAAGCTCCTGAGGGGGGCGTGGGGAAAGTGAAGAAAGTAGGCGCACATCCAAAATCCAAAAGCTATGCTAACAACTCTGACACTTTGCACATGGAGCGTCGGCCAGAACGTGTGTACAAGGGAGCTGTCCCGTTTCACAGACGTGTCATAAGCCGGCGTTTAATCCATACATTTATGAGCCTCGGAGATTGGGGACTGCGGAAGGCGACGACGGGGTTCCACCACCCGGGTATGTTCCTTCAAATCCGGACTGTTTCGGGACATTACAGCTTTGGCTGCCAACACACTTGGGCGCGTGTGAGTGTTCCTGGAATCGAAGACATTCTCACGGGATTTCTCGGGAGAAACCCTTGGAATGCGTTACGATCAAAGTGTGTGTGTGTGGTAGGAGGGAAGGTTGGTAATAAAATCCTCCCCTTCACTTATTCCTTGCTATCCTGAGCGGGAGGGAAACTTGAATTTTTTTCATTTACCCATGAAATATTTGGCCGACAGGCTGATACGAAAGCCGTTTGTACAATCCCAGACCATAGTACAGCCTCATCCGTCATGGAACCTCCCAGCGACTTGAATTGTTTCCAGCCTTCAGTGTTTGGTCAACCTCTTTCTCAAAATCCGGAAACTATGAGATTTACGGTCAGATCCCGCTCGGAATTTCTAATATCGTCATACTGAATTCCTCACCTTTAGAAGGACATTTAATCCTGGAACGACGTCAGGGCGAGAACGATTTTAACAGTTGACCCGCCCGGGATGATTTTGTGCCCACCCTATTTGCTTCATGCCAACAGGACCTGGCGCAGTGTGCGTTTGGAGAAAGTTATAAACACCGAGCCCACGCTCCGATCTAGATTCTTCCCAACTTATGCCATTTTTTATATATGATGCTTTCTCCTGATTTTGCTAGGTTTCTCCTGCTTTCTCCATCAAACATAATGTCTAATGTTAAAATTTTTACTCATACGAACTCTCTTTAGGTTGCTTATTTCAGCACACATGCGCGGCTATGGCAGGGTAATGGAAGACGGCTATGAGGGTCAACATTGTTATGTAGTAAGGGTGGGAGAAAGTTGATTCAGTTGAGTGATTCAGTCAGAGTTGAGGAGAGTATAGCCCCCAGGGTTGGTAAAGTATTCATGGGTGAGTGAGTGGGCCAAGTTGAAACAGGGCTCATCAATAGCCTAAGGGAAAGAGTTATGATGGAGTGAAAGTGGAGGGAGAACCTCTTCATAATGGCGATCCTCCATGAATTTCACCCGAGACCCCTCAGAGAATTGGAGAAAGGTAAGGTCTGCTTCTCCTTTCCCCTACAAATTCTTTCTACCTTTTCCAACCGTGGATCTCCTTGGGGAAATCCGCACATTTTGCTCAGGAATCAAATATTAATGGTATTTTCCCCTCTTCACCATAATATTTCAGGGGAAAATTGTAAAAAAATAAAGTACATCAAACATGATCATCTCGTACGACCTCGAAGAGGTTCGTGGTGCACTGTGGGGGATGGGGTGTATGTAATGAGTTCTGGAGATGATTCCCTTCGTACTTCACCGGCTCAATTATAAAGAGCGTCCTACCACTTTCACCAACTTTCCCCCGCCAGTTCACCCTCCTTTGCCTTCGGGCTACTCATAGGCTCGGAGTTACCGGGAAACAAGTTTGCAACTGCAGAGAAAGTCAAAGTGCGAAGAAAGCTGACGGCTCTGCTGCCGTCCCAGCTTGGACGGAAGCAATTGGAGAAAGCAAAATAATAATTATTTGTATCCTGAAAAGCACTCCTGGTCATTGTATGGGCGGCATAAAATAATTACTTGCTACATTTGTGGGATCAAGCGCTGTCATACTAACGACAATCTACTTTTACCAACACCTTCACTTTCACTGGTCAAAAATTAGAGGTATTCAAATTCATCCCAGATTATTCAAATTCATTTTCTTGCGCCTTTCTTCTACATTTTCTTCCCCGCCAAATTGAAAGTCAAGTCGGGTGAAAGTTTCATCATCCATGATCCACCGGCCGTGAAGTGGACAAAGAGCACCACTTATCCCGAGAAAACTTTCACCATCAACTAGAAGAAGTCATCCGGACATAATCTTTTCATTACGGCGGCGGTGGCGGCGGCGGTCGCCACCTCCGTGAATTTGTCGCATAACCTCGAACGGATCTCTCTCTATTCCTCCACCTTTCTCTTCAGCCATAAGTGTGGAAACCAATCAACTGATATTTCTACCACTCCTCATAGCCTTTCCAAGCTGTTGGTGAAAGTGGAGAAAGCCTAGGTGGAGGACATAAAAGTACACTCAGAGTGCCGTAATAAATCCTCCAATCTTCTCTCCAGCTCGGAATCCTCCCAATTGCACCAATAATCTGGCACAATTCCGCCGCTCCCTCTTAAAACCACCAGTCTCACGGCGGGCCATCGTCTCAAGGTCGTTGTTGGCACAGCAAGCGCGAAAATTCTGATGAATTATTAGCACATCTGCACATCAACATTTGCGCGGGCTTCATTATTGGTAGTCATGAATAATTCATTCCATTAACCAAAAAGGCCCTACTCAACTTTCATCTTTTGCAGAGTTTCGTCTTGGCAATAATGGCAATAATGGACTAGCTCGCCCCAAGTATTTCCATGGTGCACTTTCACGAGCTGAATCTGTTGATTAGAATGAGTCATAATGAGACGGATTGAAAGTAAACTTTGAAAATTCAGAATCCTCTCAGTATTTCAGTTATGCCGGCAGGGACGTTTATACGACCATATTAACCGAGTAGAATAGCTGGGCGAGGTAATGGAAAGTCTCTGACTTAAATCTTTTCACAATGTCAGCATGCGAGGGAGTAGTTATGGTTTCGCAGACCTTCCGTGTCGCATTCTCTCAACGGCCAACCATGAAATCTTGGCAAACAAATGCTCAAGCTGTGAGCGTGTGAGCGAGTGGTTTTGATGGCCGTAAAATTGAAGCAAAAGTCCGGGAGGGACCTCCGCGTGTCCACAGAGAGTCCGGACGCAGACGTGGAATCCACTGGATGCCATGGTCACACACTTCACAGTTCACCAAATGCCCTCAAGTGTGGTCGCCGCAAACAAGGGAATTTTTCGCCGTTATAACCAACCGTCTGCCAATGAAACATGATCCTTAATCCCTTCCAAAGTGACTTTCTCCAGGAATATGGCAAGTCGCAGCGAGCTCTTATGACGAGTCTCAAAATAATTGTCAACACCAATTATTATTGTTGTATTCCCCAACAGTTACGTTCCTTTCCAGCTCGCAGACAGCCTCAACTTTCTCCAATATATCTGGGCCATTCAAAGGAGTAATCATGAATATTTCGCTCTATTGTGGTCACCGCACGGATCAATAATGGGACTACAGTTGGGAAAAGTACTGGCTGGAGTTGCCATGACACTCAGCGGTATGTATGTGTGTGTGCACATGTATATGTATGTGTCATGTGCGGAATAGCAAATGGACCAGGAACATGGTGGTGATCCATGAATTTTTCACGCTCTAAGCTCAACGTGAGATTTATCGAGTCCAAAGGCGGAGTTGAGCTTGTGCTTCTGGGGTGCGGAGGCACGGTGGGATATGCGCTCCGGTGCACCACAATGGCCGTCACCCCGGCATTTGCCGATACTGCTACGGGACTGCCCGTATGTACTTTCACCATTCATGTCCAAATAAATTCACCATGGATCCTCCCGTTTGTGCATGGATGTAAAGTGGAACTGTCGTGTAAAAATCCTTATCACCGTTCCGGGGATGGCATGCTGGTCGTCTTGTGATTTTACAAAAACTTTTCCCTCCCGACCACTTTCACCAGTCTTTTCACCTCATTATTCGCGTCTGTAGAGTTTATCATCTTGAATGGAGATGGGGTAGAGAGAGAGGGGATATGGAAGCGACTTGGCCTCAAACTTTACCTGGGGAGGCGCGAGTTTGATGCGCTGGAAGGAGGCCGGTGAAAGTGGGTGAAATGGAATGTGAAAACCACCCACTCTTCGGAAGAGGCTTATTAAGCAGACGCCGGTGGCCGAACAAAAGTGTTTTTGGAATGAGGGAAATTTTGGTTATACTCAATATAAATGGAGAATACGGAAGGAAGAAAGTCCGTTGGGTCGGAAGGATTACGGTATCTTGAGAAGCTCATTGAACTTTTCACATCGTTTGACCTTGATAGAAAACCCTTTCCTGCAAGTTTTTTTTTCAGAGAGAGCAACGCTTTAGGAGGGTCGAAGTGGGGAGAAAGTAGCTTGGCGGATTTATTTTTGGAAATTGCGATGGAGAAAGAAGACTTGGTGGCCGATGGTTTCACCTCAAATCAGGAGCAAATGAACAGTGGGCAGCAAGTTTTGGGAGGAGTGAGAAGAGGAAGGGTTATAAAAAGGTTTTCACTGGGTGATGGTAAGACTTTTTAAAGAATTGAAAAGTAAGTTCAATTGACTCAGCTTTCACCAACTTTCTCCAGGTGTCTTTAACTTTGGTTCAATTTGTATGCACTTTTTGGCATTCCCCAGGTTTTTGCTTTCGCCTGTCTTCTATTTTCCAATGATTTCTCCGCGCTTTCACTTGATTTCTCTTTTTTCTATGGCTTTTTACTGATTTCACCTGCTTTCCCATGATTTCACTTCCAAATTTCTTTATCAAGCTTTCACTTCCTTCTCCTTGCTTTCTTGTGCTTTAACTTCTTTCTACATGTTTTTTTATTTCGCTTCCTTCTACTTACTTTCACTTCCTTTTAATTGTTTTCACTTCCTTCTACTTGCTTCCTTTTGCTTTCACTTCCTTCTACTTGCTTTCCTTTGCTTTCACCGACTTTCGATTGCTTTCCCTTTCATTAACTCACTTTCCCATTCTACCGAATTGTTTTTTGTGCCTACTAATTTCTGTCTCCTGCTTTCCCTTGCTGTTTCTGCCATCCTCCAGCTTTCACTTCCTTTCTCCCACCTTACCCTGCCTACAAATTCTCTATCCTGTTTTCTTCTGGCCAATTTTTTAAACATTTATATCCCCTCCGTTGATAATGAGAGGATGCATAGCATGCTAAGCCCTATGTTTCTGGCCTGTCTAACCAATCCAAGGTCTCAAGAAATTTCCCTACAGCCTCCTCCATCTCACCAATTTATACGAATCAAGCGGCCCCATCTCATAAATTAAGGGGAGACGTGGACCTGAGTGGAATAATTCTTCCCATCTTCCCTTCACGACATCCTTGCGATCCTACTACTACTAAACAGAACGTGATGCACCACCAAGGACTCTCCTTCTTGCTAGATGAGCCTAGGGGGTGGTAAATATGGGTGTAGAAAATAGAAATTTCCAGTCTATGTCGTTCGATACCATCAGAGGTCCCTGTGAGTGTCTGAGACAGCGTAGAGGAATGAACCAACTAACAAGTAGGATACTGCGGTTGGTTGTGGGGAAAATGTGTTCACTTTGACTGGTGAAAGCGGCCACAGAGTTTGTTGGGTCCCCATTACTTTTCAGTTGGTAATTACTGTCCTTCTCGCACATATACTTGCATAAATCCAAATGGTTGGGATCTGGAACGGTCATTAGTGTGTATGGATGAGGTACCAAGGGCAATGATGGAAGGAGCCTAAAGCTCACTAACTCATTCAGTACCTTTCGCCCCCGCCTCGTGTCCACGTTGTTGGTAGCGTCCACAATAATTTTGTTAAAAATGGAGAGGTATCTAGAGGGAAATCGACAAAGTTCTCCTCCGCCGACCCACATAATGAAATATTTCTCGGTCTTAAAGGGTAAAAGCCACTTCATGGACGCTAATAATCCTTCAAAATTCTTCCAGGCTTCCACTCAAACTTTCCACTCCGAGACGCTTTCACCTGTATAAGAAGAAGAGTGTACTTTGCCGACCATACTCTTACCACACTTTATTATTTTATTTTAACAACTGCGGACTGCGGAGAGGAAAGCGGCGTGAAGGGGTTGCCGTAGCTAGTCGCTGGTGGTAGTTACTTGCGTCAAGCATTTCCACAAAGGGAGCTAATTTTTACCTTTATCTTTTGACTAATTTATTTTCTACCCATTTATTAAATACTATTTTGTATGAATTTATTTTCTTCCCATTTATTATGCACTATTTTCTATTAATTCATTCTTTATTGTTTAATATGTGCTATTTTTATTCATCTATTTTTTGTTATTTTTTACGTACGGTTTTTATTAATTTATTTTTGCATTATTTATTACGTGTTATCTTTTACTAATTTATTTTATTATCATATATTATGCATTATTTGTTATCATTTTATTTTCTTATTTGTTTATTACGTATTATTTGCTACTAATTTATAACTTTATTAATTAATGTGCATTAATTTTCATTAATTTATTTTTGAGTATGTACTAATTTTTTATTTGCTTTTAACCATAATTCATTTTTATTTATTGCTATTTGTGTTGTTGGTTACTTTTCACGTACCTACACATTTTTGTGTGACTTTCTCCATGCGCCCTTGTGTACATGTACTATCTGTGGCAGTGCTTCATGTGCAAGTGAAAACCAGCCTTCACAACCCCGACTTTGCGCCGCTCCCTCCGACTTTCTCCAACTAAACTGGAGAAAGTTCCACATCTCTCCATCCTCCCCGACGAGAACATCTCCGTCTAAAGTAGGTAATTTGTGAATTTCTAATTGCCCCCTGTCTCGGGTTAGAGCCAATAATGTATGTGCCGCACTGGTAGTTCTGGAGATCCAGAGCACTTTGGTCGTTATCCCATGCCCGTCCCACCGCCGCCTCCCCACCCCGCCCCCGCCTCGACTTAAAAACTCATGGTCCTTGGCATCTTCATCCCAGGAAATGTTCCTCCCGTACACTTTGAATAATGAAGAGGCCCCGTATGTAACTGAGTCAGTCAGCGCTGCAGACCTGCCCCTGCCAGTCGCTCCTAATTGCCAGGACAAGTCCGCCCCGCAACTGTATTTTTTTCTGAGGGGGCAGAGGGGACTGGTGACTTTTAAATTGGAGGAAATGCGGAGGTACTGCTACTACTACTACTATTATTATTTACCCCGTCCACCTCAATTTACCTTTTTATACCTTACGGCCGGCTGTCTCATCCCGTAGAAAACCATAGTTTGACGTCCTAATTTAATTCCTCTGAGCCGAATTTCTCTTCAGCCGCCTCGCTTTCTCCCGCGCCCCAAGTATGATCAATTGAAGGAGGTAGCTCTCGTCCATTTTCTCAAGGATCCACCGGTCGTCACTTTTGTAATAACGCGAGCAGAAGGGACTCGCAATCGCCTGGGGTAGCATGAGTGTGTGTGTCTGTGCCTGTGTGTGAGCTGACTGCGTCAAGTTTCTGCGCCAATCCCCGTGTCCTCCACCTTTGAAAATCCCGCCTCTCGTTAGTTTAAAGATGCTTAGGATTATTAGTGTCATTACGGGGAACGGCGTAGTGGGAGGGGAGCGGGGGACGGGAGGAGAAAGTGAGTCGCCGCTCCACCTTTCCCTTCGTCGTCATTCCCCTTGTCTCCATGCGAGTCAACCCAATGATCATCATGCTACGGGAATGCTACAGAGAAAGTGGGGTAAGGTACCAGGAGAAAGTTGAGAGAAAGGTTTTCCTCCACGCGCACACATGCGCTCACTCATACACATACACGCACACACATACACACTTTCACATTCACATGTACAGAAGGGCAATCGTCTAAATTGGCCCAATATTATTAGATGGCCCCCCGCTGCTAAACTTTTAAGCACGGCGACCCCCCGCGCGCTCCATTTTTCTGGAAGAGCCATTGATTTGACTGGCTCAAAAGCCTCTTCTTCTTCTCCTCCTCCTCCTCCATATGCGCGACATCCTCCCTAATGATCTGAGGCACACAGTAGTAGTAGTGGAATAAAATGAATCTCCGTCGGGAGTGCGGACTGATACGAATTTTAAGGTGCTTTCATTCCGCCGTTCAACTCACGACATTTCTATTTAGGATGGAGAAAGCTCCCTTTCACCCTCGCTGAGTATAATGGGTGTTCAAATCCCGAGCGGAATTATTTCCTGTTCCGTGACAACAACATAACTCTATATAAATGCAGACGTATGCATGTACACCGGCTGTCAATAATGATGATAATGATGATGATGGCAGGGCGGGGAATCAACTTTCACCCGCCATCCCAACAACAGTGAGAAATTCTCATCTAGAATGGAGAGGTGTGACAGGTGCAAAGGATTTCCGCCACACCGTTCGAATGGGATGAGTCTCGTCGGGATGCGAGTGAAAGCGGGTGAAAGCATTAGAAGGCGGGATCAAGTTAGACATTTACATTCAGAGGCTAATAAATTTAAATAATTCCGCCACAATAATACTAATAATAATAAGAATCAGAGTGATGCCGTCTGAATGCTTTCTCTTTTCCAGTCAAACCAACTACCATATGGACGGACGTACCCTGAGCCGTCGCTCCGCCCTCAGGGACCCTTTCCAACTGCATAGTTCTGCCTATAGTTTCCGCTCAAATCCCATGTGCATTCATGCTAGGAGAAAGTAGTCGAAATATCCAGATGTTGCTTATTGACTTTCACCACCTTCAAATCTAAGCCCCAGTGGGTCAGTGAGCTGAGAGAGATTTAAAAATCCAAGTTTTATTATTGGGCGACTAGCCATGAGGGATGAATGGGGTGGGGAAAATCTTGTTTACAAATCCGTGCGGTGAAAGTTACAGCGGACCGCAGCTACCAACCGCAGGGGCTGACGTGGATAACAGATGGGGCAGACGTGGACTATAGCTTGTAGTGGTGGTCGCCATGGTTGTTTTGGATGGAGCACATGTGTGTCAAACTTGTTGGTCCTCCCCCGTGAGGATGGTAATATATTAAACCGCCTTAAACGGCCGCCAACTTTCCCCGCAGCACATGATCCGCCAGGAGAGAGAGAGAGAAAACATTGATGAATTTTATGTCCAAGAGTTTCTCTCTCTCTCTCTTTCCGTCAAGATCGAGGAGGGCGTAACCGTGGGATAAATTCAGTCGGTTGGAGAAAGTTTTTTTAACATATCTCCCAGCTCGGGCTCTCACGAAATGCGCATGACAAATCTAATCTACTTTCTACGTACTCTTTATCCTGCCAGCCCTCCTTCCCGGTTTTCAGCTCAAATGTATTTTCCGAATCTATCCCGTCTACTTCCTCCTGTCTACTTTCTCCGTGATAGCCGGGACATATAACCGCCCCTCTTTACGACCCGTCCCTCCGCCCGTCCTATACCCCTGCATACATTAGCATAATAAATCAATGTGAATGAGCGGGGATGGATGAATTTAAGTGGGTTCAAAAAACCCACCCGGAAGGGAAATCCACACCCACCCACGCTGTACACCATTCTGATACAAACCATGAGCTTTCACCGTGTTTCCCAAACGAAAAATTACATCAAATCGCATCGGGAAACGACTTTCACCGATCGTTCCACGGAAAATCCAAATATTTGCTGCCATCCGCTCCGTAAAAAAACTGCCGATTAGTGGTGCATTTTTCTCCAGGAAAAGTAAGCAAATCCGGAGAAAGTTGTACTATTTTTACAAGGGGATGGGGAGGGAATAGGGGGACAATCTGACTCGATTTCCTTCTCAAGTTGGATCCATTCCACTGGTCTGATTTCGATGGGCAACGTAGTGAAAGTTGAGCTGGGAGGACGGGAGAAAGCAAGGGAAAGTATAGGATGAAAGTCATAGGAAAGGAAAGGCTGGAAGTAGGCCAAAAAACGCGCCTGCGGCAAACCTCGTGGTGGATCGTGTCTTGCTCAGCTCTTAGATGTCCCCTGAATAATTTGATGCATGCCTTCAGAAGCTAACGCTTCTCCCTAGAAGATTCACTTTGAAATCTGGGATAAAGTTTACGGGGTGGGTGTTGCGGGAAGCGGAGGAGGGAAGTGTGCTCGATTGTGTTCACGTGTGTGTGTGTACTGTGAAAAGATTGAGAGAAGAGCGGATGATCTTACTTGTGATATTTTGAACAAGTGGTGAGATTACAGGGTTGTCAGTAGCAAAGTGATGCATGAGCTCTTGACTACTACCGTCAGGGCTGGTGCCACTACTGTAAGAGATTGAATCTATTATTGAGTTTGTTGTCGGCGGGCTGATGGTCGTCGTATCCAAAGACGGCGGCGGTGGCGCCGTTAGTGAGGATTCCGGTGGCGGATCCTCCGGGATAAGCGTCCCAGCCGTCGTGGAAAAGTTGCCGCCACCACCACCACTACTATCCCCCAACCCGTCCATCAGGATGGATGAGTTGTTCCCAGCTTCCATTAGCCTCCGTCCGGGCGGTAATCCGGAAGTCATGGTGAGGTAGAACAGTGGCAGGATGATAAAAATCCGCATTTCTATCCAAAGAGAAAGTAAGTGAAAGTAGTTAGTATAGCAAACTGGCTGACGGACCTTATATTTGATGGTCAACAACAAGGGAGGCATGACGTCGTGGCCTCACGCGCTAGAAGATTTTAAAAACCTACACGTAATTCCAGGGAGAAAGCTTGAGGAAAGTAATTTTGTTTCCAATGCGCGGGATGGGATTTTTATGCCGCTCACTATTAATCCCCCACCATCAAGTCTGCCATTAATTTTACCCTTTTCTCAACTCCCTCAATCTTCCCTCTCAATCACCTCCTCTAATCCCAAAGGTAAACTTGAACATGATGATTGAGTGGAGAAAGTTGGAGAAAAATGCGCAAGTACCGCTTTCACCAAGTGAAATTGACCATGCTGAGTAATCCCATGTTATCCTTTCGCATAGAAAATGATGGTAGTATGGAGAAAGTATCAAGTCTACCTTAAAGTGCCAAGATCAGGTGGAGAAAGCTGGAAGAGACAGTCCAAGTACCCCGCGAATCCATACATTGTTAAGCATACTAAGAAAGTTTAAGCACCCCACTTTGCATGACATATGATGCTACGGTGGATAGAATTGGAGGAAAAAGTCCAAGTACCCCTTTACTCCCTTGATTATTGGTCGTGTGAAGAAAGTTACAGTACTCCTTCCGAAGTCAAGTCACCTTGTATGCTCACTTTCTGCTAGAGTTCTGCACTTTTTCCGGCAGTAAAAATTATACAACTTTCTCCCGTATAGTAAACACGGTGAAACCAGAGAAAGAGAAAGGTGACAGAAATAACATTCCCTCTCCACCAACCCCACCATCTCGAGCATCATCCGATTGTTATTCCTAAACTATTTTTATGCATTTCATGTGGCTTCCCGTCCGGAGAAAGTCGGAAAATTTTGAGATGAAGAGCAACTTTCTCCAAAGATGCACATTCCCCAGAGGATTGAGTGAGGTGGAATACCATAGGCCAGTACAGCCTTATTTTTCGAGCTGCACAGCAAAGTTCCTCCCCGAAGGTCCTTACTAAAAGTTGTCCATGGAGAAAGCGAGGAAATTTATTCATAGACCCCCACTTTCTCCGCCCATCACATAATCAGACGGGATCCCCAGGACTTTCATAATCACATCAGCAGCGCCTGCATGAGGTGGAGAATAATACGTGGATCGCTCCTCCGCCTCGTTACTACCACTTGAAACTTTCACTTGGAATTGCGAATTCAATATTATTAGCCCTACTTTCACCGTGAGAATCCCAGCATTATTATGGATAATGTGAGAATGCAGAGACGGTGGAGACCAGCGTGTTGATAGTGAGAGAAATGATGTGAGGAAGTTTGGAGAAAGTCTATGAGTGTGTGTGTCTATTATGGCGGAAAGCAGCCAGGAAACCTTGGGATTGGATCAATACTATCGTCGCCTGAGGGAACAAAACTCTCCTTATTTTGCTACATTCCACCGCCGAGAGAAATTGAACAGCGGAGGAGGCTGATAAACTATCGGAACATGGGCTACCGAAGAGCCCGGGTCATCGTCTTTAGCACCACCCTTCTTGGGGTGAGAGGAGAAAAAACCCGGGTTGAATACCAATTAAAGGGGGAGCATCTGCTGGAGGGGCTTCACCCGGATTTTTCTATTCACATCAGCCACATCACTTTCTCCTCGAAGCTCCACCCCAAAGCTCGTCCTCACACGTTCTCCGCAATTACAGAGACTACGGGGATTCAAGTTGATGACCCTCCTGAACAACTCTGTCACACAAACACACATGTGCGCAGGCGTTCCCACGTTCCAACGTGGATCCCCTTCCACTTGACATTGTCAGTTCGGAAGGGATTACGTCCTGTCTGTCTTTGCCCTCGCAGTTCTTCCTCACTCGTTCGGCTGCTGCTACCCACAAATGTGCCCGGGGTGGAACATGTACGTGGGTAAATAATTTACTCGCGGAAAGGAATAATGACAATGTGAAATAAACCTATGGTGATTTTCGTGGAACAAGTCCATCAGCGCTCAAGCTCAAAATAATAATTATAAAGTAAATAAAGTTAAGTTGGCGGTAAAACGTTAGGATCATTTTATGTACTAGAGGGGGCGGGCACAAAGCACGATGTATTGCAGATTACTGGTCGTACGTAGCAGTTGCACTTAGCTGTTGAAACTTATATGATAAGGCGGGAGGGTTAACAATAATTGAGTATTTCAATTTAGGGAATGGGACCACTACTACTACTACTCCTGGAGGGGGTCAATAATGGAGAAATTAATGTGACTCAGCAGATTAATTCTACCGTTTTACTGAGGAACGGCACGCAATTGGAATCACTCCCGTTGGAGCCGTGCTGAAGGATTAAGATACACGGCCGCAGGTATCCGCAATATTGGTCACTCCTGGGAGCCCATTTACAGTTTTAGATGGCTCAACTGGTGTTCAAATTTGTCCAAATACTGCCTCACTCAGTGTACTGCTATTATGCTCTCGAAAATGACATCACAAGATCCAGATGTGCTTCGGAAATGTACAGGGAGAGCACATTCGGTCAAATGATCAAAAGAGACGATGTCACATCGGCATGTGACGACTCCAATGATTTCTGAGCAATCGAAAAAATACTCAAGAGATTCCTCTGCATCGATCACATGCCCAAAGGAATTTGCCACACATCAAAATCGATCCGAAAATCAAACAGAGATAGTTATCTGGAGATCCGTGAAACACTCTCGAGATTCCCCACATCGCTCCCATACTAAATAGGTTACTCACAACACACACAAAGGCCACTGTAGAATCGTATCTTCTATATCCAATGAAGTAGCGAACGATACCATCAAATCCTCCAATACCCCACCAACTAGCGCTTTTGAAGAACCTCAGTAGTGGGTCCCAAGAGGCCGAAATATCGATTGAATCAAGCCGCTCACAATCCTGAGGGCATGAGAACTCACCAGTCCGTCTACGAAATTTCTCTATCAAATTCTATTGGAAATCATGGTTCATCTTTCCCTAAATGCAATTTTTGTCTCACACTTTGTACCTGTGCTATCAGGACAGTCAGTGTGGTTCAATCTGAGATGGTGAAATTCTACTCCGTAGAATTTACTCGTCCGATTGAGTAATAATAGTGGATATGAGTGGACACTTTTTAACAATATTAGGTTGACTAACTATCAACATTAAGCTACTATGTTGTCACTATGTTAAATGCGGATCTCAACCCGAGTCCAGTAAGTAATCTGATTCCAAAGCTCAGTGGAGCAAGTCGTATTAATAAAGGCTTTTTACTTTCTGTATCATTTTGTCCACTTGTTCAATCGATTTACTCAATCATAAGTTCACATAAGACCCGATCCTTGAGCTACTGACCACCGAAAAAATTCAAACAGGAATTCACCTCGGAGTCACTCAAGATATCCTCTACGGGATGTGCAATTCCATCATTTGTCCCGGTATAAAACAGTTTTTAGGGGTAATAATTTGATTGGTTCCTCCACGGCGGCGGCGGGAAAGATTAAATTTTCAAATGCTTCCTCCGAGACAAAGAACTAGGAACTGCAAGTCACAACGTCAGAACGTGCGCCGGGGTCATTAATGGTGAGATTTGAGCGGCGTGCTAGTGCATTACTATTCGCAATATTTTAGCGGAGTAGTAGTCGTCATGCTCATCTGTGACTCATAGAGTCGGCCTTTAATGCACAACGGCACTCTTATCATCATCAACCTGCCATAGCCCTCTCAAATTTCCATCTGTCTCTCTCTCTCTCATTATCCTCAGAGTGAATTTCCAACCCTGGAATTCCTCCAGCCGGTGCATGAGCCGTTCTTGAAGGTTAATGGAGCTATGTGAATGTCTGTGTGAGCGGAGACGGGAGCACGTGAAATGAACATTGGGAACATATTATAACAGAGTGCACCATGCCGAAAATAATTACGGGTCCTTGTTCCCTCCACGAGCTGCCTCCTGCTTGTCAGGAGGAAACAGGGGATTACCGGGCTTATGGGTGGTGCACGGCTATCAATTCCGTCCCTTTCAAGGTCCTCTGGAACTGGAGAGCTAATTAAAATAATCATCACGATTCCAGAAACTTCCGCGTTTGCGTCCCCCACAACATCACACGTCCGAGGTCTAACTGGATTCGAAGTAGTTTGTTGCAACAAAAATCCTTATAATTTCACCAACGAGCTCCTTGCCGGCCCATGAGTCGCCGTCTAACAACGTCATTAACCACTTGCTTCAAATTATCCTGGGCTATGCTGGTCTTTATGCTCAATTGCCAAAAATTTTTGCTAAGAGGTCGCTGAAGTTCGTTCCCGGGTTGGATACGCGCACCTATTATTGGAGTGTAGTTGGTCACAGCGACTCCAACTTCAGCCCCGTCGTCGTAAGAATAATTGCAAATTATAGGCCTCACAGAGTACAGCAGAGCAGATGTCCGAATCCACAGAAAATTCCCGTAGAAAAAAAGTAGCAGAAAATATGGAGGATTTGTGACACCATGCTACATATTCAGAATGAAAAATAGAATACCACACTGGAATCTCAATATTAGTTGATGATGATTTGCATTCTGCCAGATGGGTCAGAGTGGCTTCTAGCGCGTCAGGATATTCTCCCGAGTGGACGCACTCCGGAGGATTTTCTATCGGACTCGGAGCCTCCATGCATTTTCGACACCCGGCGACTCAGCTTTCCAGGCTGCAGGCAAACAATTATTAGAGGCCACATTGGACAAGGCACAATCTAATGTGATGCAAACGGACAATGAAATAAATCAGTAGTAGATTGGAACAGAATGGAGAACCTCTAGCATAGATTCCGCATTCACTATCTGAATAGCTACCACAACAAATTTGGCCTTATAGTTGTATATACAGCTGTAATTAGTACCGAGTCCGAAGGCTCATGGCCCACTCCAGGGCAGCCGCGGTTCTTCATGGACAATTTTCACTATTCCGATGTGAGCGGTGGCTGCCGGGCCACATTTGATGGGACCATACACTCGCTACTTAGAATATTATTATTATTATTATTATTAGAAGCAGAGTACTGAGGTTTCCTGCTCACTGAACAATGTACGGAGGGTCAGTCAGTGTCGGGTCGCTCTGATCGAAACTTCTTGGAAATCAATTTGGAACGTTTTGCTTATGTACTATTTACAAGGGTCATTTGCGAGTGGTGCACAGCGCCGACAATCCACAGATCGCAGAGTTTATCCATAAAGACTACATCTTGCAATAGGTGACGAAAAAAGTCACACTCACAAAGTCTTAGGTCAATTTATGCAAAGGGGGATACGCAAAAACTGAAGAATCACATGCTAAATCCGGTAAGGATTTTCCAGTGTTGGATTTCGAGTGATTTAGCATTTATCGACATATGATTATAATGTCTCATGATCTGTCACCATAAGTCACCACATGTGCCTCAGAGTGTCGTGAAATTTTCACATGGTATTAAACAAAGGCTTTTATGGCCATGTAAGTTATTAACCTGCATTCATGAAGGTTAGTAGTTTTGTCCACAGCCAATTTGATGGTGGCAGCGTAGCAGGCGTATTTGGCCACTTTCTCAAAATTTTTCTTCACCAGCGTGTTCAACACATCAATAGCTTGGCTAAGTTCGAGAATGGGCACTGTCAATCGTAAAGAAGTGGGTCATATTAACCGGTTTCTACAGTACGCTACACCTATAAGGTGTGGTTGTTGCACTATATAGGTTTACAATATGTGGGAGTGGAGGAATCGGGTAGAACAGTGGGAAAGTAGTAGAGAATTCATGCACTAGCGTGATTGTATCGTTGGACGGTGTTATTTCACATTTGGCATAGTGGTGATAGTGTATAGTAGCGTGGGTTGTAAGCGTCGATTTGTTTGGGGTAGCTGCGTGGTTAATGAAGCAGTGGGCGTTAGTGGCTGCCGTTCGTTATTTTTGTGGAGGTAGTGGTGCAGTGATGACATCTGTTTTGTCATCCAGTCAAATTTCGGGTTGAGTTTTGTGGATTTTCAGGTGTAGTGTGGTCATATTTAATAGTGTGTTCAGAAACTGAAATGTTGTTAGTGTACGTCAGGAGGTGAGGGGTGTATTTCGTGATAAAATTAATACGGTATATGTTGCAATTTCTTATTGCTGTTTGTGTTGCAGTTGTCTAGCGGGTGTACTTCTAATGAATTCACAGAATTCAATTTACGTACCCAAATTCTCAGTACCTTAACTCTCTGTACTAACTTTCCACATGGACAACAACAATACTTTTCCCACACACTGTTAACACCGACATGCTACCATCATCCAACCACCATAGTGCACAACACTCATACTTGTACAACTCTAATCCAACACAAAATACATAGCACAGCAACAGCACTTCCATTCAACACGATCCCAATACTCACATCACAGACCCCGCCAACACCCACAGACAAGGACATATTCTTGGATGCAGGTTCTTTATATCCTGTTGTCAGGTTTGTTAATAAAATACATGTAAAAACTGGGGTGGGATTTTCAAAATTCACTCGAAATTGAAAACGGCAATTTTTATGGGATTTTTTAACATGGAATTTTTTAGCTTGCACATATCCCCTCCTTTGCAAATATTGACCTCAGACTATGACCCTGCAGAAGGGTCAAATCTGAGTTTCTGCACCTCTGCGCTGCAAGAGGTAATCATTATAGAAAAGTAATTTTTAGTGGTCTTGCCCAAGGGTATTCAGAAAAAGTAGCAATAATAAGATTCAAGTATAAATATCCATAATTTTCTTTGCTCCATTTTGGTTCCATAAATACTAATTCGCATTGCCAACTAGCACCTTTGCCTTCCATACTCTCCCGCCCATTATTTAACGTCCTAACTACGAGGATTATTTCCGTGCAGCCCCGTCTTGTTTGAAACTTGTGCGCGGCTCCCGCGTCCACATTTGAGGAAAAATTGAGATGCTTACCATCCATGATGTCTCCCGCTCTGCCTGGCTGTCTACGTGTCGTATTGGGAAGGGTCCCCCGCTTCCTTTTGATCTCCTGTCTCACTCAAGACGCTGGTTGACGCGACAGGGCTGCTCCTTCACTTTTTCCCCCTGTTCCCTTTCGCATATAGTCTAGTAGTCCCCTTATACGAATAGTCGTCTGCCTACATACAACAACAGAACTCTGACAGGAATTCAATGCGGGGCGAGACTGACTTGTGAGGATGCGGGGACTCTCAGGGCGTCTTCCCAACGGAATCCCCAGGCCCACATCCGGCCCGAACTACAAAGGAATACACACACACACACGCTCGCTCACTCACAGCCACGTACGGTGGGGAAAGTCTGAATTTGAAGCCACCCGTCCTACCACTTCTGGTATAAGCAGGGCGTTCAAAGGGTTGTTGTTGTTGTTGCTGCTGCTGTCGGACGTCGGAGCCGGAACTGGCCCAGGTACAGAAGTCGTTGTCCTGCCGAGCAGAGGACTGGGATCATTACGGATTAGTGTGGGCAGGGATTGGATGAACACAGTCCTTTGATCCCTCACAACTCTGTGAGGCCCTTCACTACACACTCTGTACAGAATGATGATGATGATGATCTATCTGACAGCGGAGGAGGGGCTCTGCTGCATAGTATGACTCTCGATTCACACTGGTGGGATCCCCGCTGTGGCCGATGGAAAATAATGGCTGGATTCGACGTCGGCCGCTCCAGTTGTGCCCCGCCGTTCGCACCAGAGATACACGAGAAAAAGACTTTAGCCACTCTCCTGTCAGTTCCGCTTCAGGCCGTAGTAGCGACGGGCTCACTTTTGTTATTCCAAAGCGTGATGGTGAGGTCCATTGATTTCCTCACCGCCACGGTCGTCCTCACAGTTCTCACACGAGTCGTGGGGTGCAATGAGTCGGAATATTTTTCACGCCTCGTCGTCCTCCTTCTCTTCCTCCTTCTTCTCCGGATGATAAATGCACAAGTGTGAGCTCATCCCTCCCCAGTGTCGCCGTGTATCTGTTGTCAAAGGGAAATCATTGGGTCTTACACAGGGACTGACTCAGTCAGGCGGGAGTATCCCCCTCATAATAACGCGCCACACGCCTAATTCTAATTTATTTCCAGGCGGGAGAATATCGTTAATTATCTCAACGCTCCCCGGAAGTGCAAGTTAGTTCCAGGCGGGGAAATACTCCTTATCATCCGCCAAACCCAAGTTAGTTCCAGGTGGGTTCATTTTATCCTCAATTGAGGCCTTGGAAATTAGTTCGAGGTGGGCTAATATTCATAAAACAGTAAGGTTCCTTTACAGCGGTCTCCAGCCAAGAATTTTGCCGTTCTAAGGAGACCGCTTCACAATGATGAAGGATTTTGATTCATAGCTGCCAGTTGCTATTGTACATGAAATCACATGTTATACGATGTTATAACGGCCACTGTCATAAAACCTCTTTACAGCGGTCTCCAGCCAAATATTTGACCGTTATAAGGAGACCACTTGACAATGATGAATGATTTTGATTCATCACTGCCAGTTGCTGTAGTACATGAAGTCACAAGTCCAACATCATTATAACGGTCATGGGTATAAAAACCTCTTTATAGCGCCCAGTTCTTTTTATATTTTTTCCATGTTTTTAACCTACTAAGACCGGTTTTTACGCCGGTTCTGATTATCAGCTTACAGTGGAGACCGCTATAAAGAGTCTTTAGGAGTCTATGCGGAACGGCTGGGCCGGAAGTGGGACAGCAAGATGGCCCGCTACAGGTCTCCGCTCCGGGTACAACCACTCACCGCCGTCGTGTTCGTGACGCCATTATTGTGACAACAAGCTTCAACACGCTCGAACCCACCCCACCCCACCCCACTCTGATATAGGATCATTAGGGCTGTTGGAGCACCCCTAATATTTAGCCCCATCACAGCTATGATTCGCGTATGAGATAATGATAATTATGGCTGTTACGAAAAGCTTCTAGCTCATCGATTCGCTCCGCTTTCATACCAACTCACTTCACATACACACACGCACACACACAAACACACACACACACACACACATATGTGGATCAATCCTCAAGAGCACTACAGACCAAAGTACGTACGAGAACAATACCGTCGCCGAGCACCACACCACGGCGCTCTCCCTACCCCTTTACACACGCAGGTTCGACGCAGTAGTTAGTTTTTTCGGGGGTGCATTGGATCTGATATTGAAATTAAGCGGATCTCCGACCCTTACAAAACGAGGCTCCAGTCCAAGTATAGCCTCGCAGCCTACTGCTCCCTCAATATGAAACTTTCACTCTATAGTCACTTTCACCCGACCACGAGAGCCCTTGTGACTGTAGCGGGGCGGATGGAAATTGTGGCAGAGAGATTCCTCAGGAATCCACATGCCATTAGATCCATCCCAATTAGGGAGTCGCAGGTGGGAGCCTCCAAGAGCTTTACAACAAGGATCTATCGGAGCTCTTCAGCCGGGCACTTGGGAAGCAGGGCAAGGTAAGTACTTGTCATCCATCCCCCTCCGTCCCTGCAGACTCACTGTATCATGGTGGAATTTAAGTGGAAATTTTCCCAGTCTTCCGCACAGGGTCCCTCCTGGAGCCCCAGAAGATCGGAAATACAACATCAAATTCCCGAACATTGTCGTGGCACCAAAAGGGAAAGTTTGTTACTATCTACGTTACAAAGCGGGATCTTACACTCCTTACAGTAGTCACTGGGGGTGTGAGCGGGGGTTGAAATTAGGGCGATATAATTTTTTTTTGAATTACCGCAGGCAGGAGCGAGTGAACGGCAGCGGGCGGAGCCGGCCCTGTGCACTTCCAAAAGCTGATGAGCTTGAGCGTGAAGGATTTTTCTCGAGATCCAAAACTTTGAATTTTCCCCGATTTCCGCAAAGATTTCCAAACTTTCTACAGCGTAGAAATTTTTAGGCCAATCTCAAATATCCTCAAAATCCAGAGGTAATGATGGATTATCGGACCCGTCCGAGGGACACCAAAATCCGCGCAGAAACAGAGAAAGTATTAGAGAAAGTCGAGAGATAGAAAAGGTTGAATTGGAGCAGCAGCAGCAGAGTTTTCGGGTGTGTGCACTCTTGGAGGCGGAGAACGTCGTACTGCAGTAGAATAGCATGCAGAGGGGGACGACTCGTCGTCCCCTTCCGTTCAAACTCCTCTGCGGCGTCCCACACGTGAAGAAGTGGAAAGGCGGCCGAGTCAGCTCATTCCCGTAATGCCTCCGCCGCCGCTGCTGCTGCTGCTACGGAGCCGGAACATATGGACGTACATGTGTGCCTTTACACACATGGCATATACATACATACGTGTGTGTGTGTGTGTTCTGGAATATGACGGAAAGGCGGGGGACTGGCATTACCCACCACCAAGCCTCCCAGTCCAATATTACTGCGACGGGCTTTGTGGTGCGGCTCGTGGTGAGTTGAAAGTATATTCCTGCTTTCACTCACTCACTTACTGGCTCACTGACTGACTCACTCACTCAGTGAGTCAGTGAGTCAGTGAGAAGGAGGAAGGACCCGTTCCCAAAATTCTCAATCACCCTGTACACTCATGAGCAGTAGTAGTAGCGGTAGCTCGGGCTCAAAAGTGGAAGTGGACTTTCTCCCACGTTGACCACGGGCGGAGTGACTACTGCTGGTGGTTTGCGGTGAGAAAATTCGAGACTTTATTTCGCGTCAATTGAGTCTAGACTCTAATCGCAGCAGCAGCAGGCCAAGGAGGATGACCATGAGTTGCCACAAGCCAGAGCAGCAGCAGCCTAAGGAGAAACACAGCTGGGCCACAGCTCGTATTCGGAAGTGAAAGCACGCTAGGAGAAAGTCAATGGAAAGTAATGCGGACAAGCGGGAGTTGGCATTTGTTTTCCACAACTACTGTGAGCAGCATTATTCTCACATTCGAGGTAGGCCAAGTGAACGGCAGAATGGAAGGGATTACTTCCCTATATGTAGTCTCCGGCCCACTATGAGCATGTGCCCAAGGGAGGAGGGGCAGTCGCCACACGCTATAGATTTGCACAAAAGTATCTTTGTATATTTATTTTGGGGCGAAAATCACAGGTGTGTTGTCCCGCGGCGGGACTGCTATTATGACTGACGAGAAGACTGCGCGGGGAATGTGTACACAAGGAAATTCGTCTCATGAAAATGGTTTTCTCCGTGTGGAGGGACGAATAATAATAATTTGAAAATTGCGAGCCTTTGGTTCTGTGAGAAATATTGGCTCGAGTCGTGAGGAAAATGAAGGGAATTTACGGCTAGTGAATTCTGGCAGCCACATTATTGATTTCAGCTGTTGAAAGAAGTGTAAAAATTTTGTGGGCTCAAACACATGCGAAAATTTTTACATGGTGCAAGGTAGTTGGTAATGTTATTGCAGGAGCGGAACTACAATGCGTGTATAGGGGGCGGTTTTGTTAGACTTTGTTTTTATGTATTCAAATATCTAGATGTGACCCGAGGGATGTTTCCCTGCTTCACTAAAACATCATATGTTAAATCCCTTAAGAATCGACCAGTTTTGAATTTCGAGGTTGTTCCGATAGAATTGTAAAAAACTGCTCTTCTGTTGTTGTGTGAGGTCACTTGGATGGCTTAGACTTTAAATTTCACACTGTTGGAGAAATTCCAACGATCAGATCGGATTTGAAGGTCAACAACTAAGAATCGTGATCTTTGATCGCATTAGCTCTTGATCGCGAAGTATGAATCGTGTTATTTTTAACCGTGACTGNCAACGATCAGATCGGATTTGAAGGTCAACAACTAAGAATCGTGATCTTTGATCGCATTAGCTCTTGATCGCGAAGTATGAATCGTGTTATTTTTAACCGTGACTGCTCTTACCGATTCACAGTTTGGTAGTGAATTCAACCATGAATTGTAGTAAGGAATCGAAATTTATTCAGCATCAAACTGAGAGTCGAGATTATGAACCGTGCTTTTTTCCGCCGAGCTCCAAATCGTGATTTCGAATCTCGGTTTTCTTTTTCGAGGAACTCCGATTCGAGATTCTGAATCGCATTTTTCTTTCCAAGGAACTCCGAATCGTGATTCTGAATTGCGTTTTTCGTTCTACGGAGCTCCGAATCGTGATTCTGAATCGCGGTTTGCTTTCCGCGGAACTCCGAATCGCATTTATCCTTTCGCAGAACTCCGTATCGCATTAGTCATTTCGCAGACCACCGAATCGCATTTGTCCTTTCGCGGAACTCCGTATCGCATTTGTTATTTCGGAGAACTCCGAATCGCAATAATTCTGAATCACATTTTTCTGCTAGATGAACTCTGGCTCAAGTAATCTCTTCCCATGTATAGCTGTGAACCACGTTTACGAATCAAGTTATTTTTCCTTCTAATTATTTTTTCTAAGGTCCGAAACTCACTATTCGCAGAAATGTTTCTTTACACTCCGGAAAAAGCATAATCCGAAATTGTCAGCCTCACTATTTAAATTTTCTCATAAGTTCGAGTTCCAGAACCTGTTTTTAGTTTGACTGATCTCAAATTTTTCTCTTTCAATGATTTATGACACCTAAAGCGGATTCTTTTCTGCACCGTCGTGCATTATATCCAGATCTGCGCACAAGATCCGTCGCCCACTTCATGTCGGCCCCCTCCCCTAGGAAATTCCTTCACACGCTCCTGCACCAGTGTTTCCATTACTATAGAACATTACCAAAGTCCAAGAAAATAATACTAATTCTAGATCTTCTTCATTACCATCTACAAAAGATACCCCGCAGTCTAAATACTTCTACATCCTTACAGATTCATTTAGCCACAGCCTACAGCTTCAAAATTTCAGGAATCGAAATTTTTTGGAAATATATTAAAAACAAGTGTCTGAAAATAAAAGGATAAATAGTTTTCTGGCTCTATTCTTTCCAACTTAACGATACGAACAAATCCAACAGGTAATTAATGGGGCTGCATTTCGCGCGGTGGCCCTCAAAATAGCGCAGCGCATGTGCCCCTACCCACCCACCTCCCCTCTTTCGTGATCCCGATTACATGTGAATAGCCCCTCAACAGAATTATTTTCAAAAACCAGCCCACATAAATTCACATCCCAATTTACACCTAATTTATTATTACTCCACACCATTGCAGCACTTTGAAACATTTCGGGTGAGGAATAGCAGACAGTGAACTCAACGCGCCGCAACGCAACATTTATTTTTCAACAGGCGCCTCCACATACTCTCCAACTTCCCACTTAACGCACAGAGTAAATGAACTTGACGGTGAAAAAATGGACTCGAAACGCCCATTTGGGAAGGGACAGGCGGGGATGGTCCAGGACACGGGATGAGGCCAATCATGTAATTAGGTGGAATTCTCAATCCTCCTCCTCCTCCCCCTCATCCCATTTTAGCTCGTAAACCAACTCCCGTTTTAATCTTCTCCCGTCCGTGCCGTCGAAACATTATGAAACTTACGGAACGAGTCCCTGCCGCCCCACTGCCGCTCCACCCACCTAATTACTACTGTAGCAATCATAAAATTGTTATACACACAAAATGGACACACGATCCTCCACATCCGCCCCTCCACGTGCCAACGCATTTTTCCGCACTGCACTACTGACACTGAACCAGGCAGATAATATAAATATTGCTAGACAAAATTGTGTGTACGGATCATCCTACAGTCCCCCGTGGGTCACTAGGTGGAGCCTCCAGTACCTCATGCCAACTATTAGTCCTGAGCCAACCTGGATTTTTTAGCTGACTCGCAATAATGAGACCCTTGAAATTTGAGCCGTTTCCCATTCTGACCATTTTTTCAGAAATGAAAACCAGTACATTCGTGCATGTACATACCTATTGCGTATGTATCTTAATGTATTTAAATGCAGCAAAAATTTCTCAAAACCAGTACTGTACTGGTAACATTTCATGTTCCGGATGATGTATTCGGACGCGAAATTGACTAATGCAATTCCAGCCACCGTGTAGTAGACTCTCGTCGTGGAAAATCGAAGGAGTTTTTCACGGGAATTCCCACCTGAACCCTTCCGCAGTGCAGGCTTGATTCATGGGAGCCTTGAAGGATCCC
>WJFA01000209.1:0-53194 GCA_009870155.1 Pseudobourletiella spinata | reverse complement strand
TTAAATTTAAACAACGAACAAAATGTTAGCCTTCTTTGTTTATTTATTTCATTGTTGGTCATCTCAATTCACTGAAAAAAACAGCAATACGACGACAGAAAAGGGAGCGAAAATGCAAGTATTCAGAGTGAAAAAAGCTATACGTAACACTCAGCTAGTTGAAGTTGGCTTGTTGAACATGAAACCACGGCCATAACTCAGCCACGGTCATAGTGATATTTGTAAAATTGATTGACAAGAAATATAAAATTAACCGAGCCTTCAAATTTTGGATTTCTTACTGGCCTACTTTATAGGAAAGCTACAGATAAGTAAAATGTGAGATAAGAAAATGTCTATTTTCTCAAAATTCGTCCGCTTCTTGTTTTCTTAGCTTGGCTTCGTGTCTCAGGACTGGAGGTCCGCTCTTCACTCCGCTTCCTCAACTTGCATTTGAGTCTAGCCATTACGCTGTCGGAAGTTGCTACTTCGCTTACAGCTCCAGCCCGCTGTTTTCTGAAGGGCCCCGCAGTTATGTCAGGTGACAATGTTTTTTTCTTCGGAAGGTTCCATGGGCTCACATTAAACTGCAAACAAAAGATACAAGATGTTCAATCCAATATAAGTCGAAGTAAATCATGGAAAGCTATATCAAAGAGAAGAAAGAGTCAAGCAAAATGAAAAAACTGACTGCAGACGTTGATGGGGCAGGATTTACGGCAATAGTTGGATTATTGGGAATAACAATTTCTACGGAAGATGAGGTCTCACGTCCTTCATAGCATTCGTTATCTTCCTCCGACTCACTCTCCGATGAACTGTAAGCAGGAACAAGATTATTTGATTTTGGGGCCAACGTTACAATTTGATTTTGGCGCCCTGCATCGGTTTCCTCTTCATTCTCATTTCCTGCTAACTGGAAGAAGTTATTGTTGTATACTTCATCTTCGGTGAAATCATGGGTACCACTGTCATCGATTTCACTGCTTGTTAGCAACGTTGCCCCACAGTGATGCTGATCAACTCTATTGTGCTCGTCTTGGTTAATCCGTTCAGGTGGGGTTTGCGACACATGAAAATCCTCATCCTTGAAAACATGTCGATCTGGTTTCCCAAGGCTGTGAACCCAAGCCCCAGTGACGCGAAATCCACTTCGGGCGGTCTCTCGCTTTGCGCTTTTTGAGTATGCAATCTTCATAATAGCTGGAATATCCTGCAACTTGGGCTTTACATATTGATTTTCTTGACACCATTCGGTGAGAGCATTATTGTAATGACTCTTAAGGGCACCAAGAAAGCTACGGTCCAGTGGTTGGGTTTTATGCGATGTATGTGGCGGGAGCGTAACCACGTGAATATTATGGAGACGGCAGTATCTCACTGCATCATAATTCACGTGACTCACGTGATTATCCAGTATTAGGAGGATCGGCCTGTCTTCGGTGGGACGAGTATGATCCTTGAAGTGCTTCAGCCAGAATATGAACGACGCTGTCGTACTCCATCCTCTTTTCGTGCTGATCATCTTCGATCCTTCTGGTCCATCAAAATTTCTGATTTTGCACGAATTGGGAAAAACAAAAATCGGAGGGACGTAATCGCCAGCAGCATTATGGCAGCAGATTAAAGTCACGAGACTACCTCTTTCGACAGCTTTTACCGTCTGGACTGTCCTTATCCCCTTCGCCGCCAGCACTTTTGGTGCCTTATTCTGCACAAATAATTTTTATATTTCCATTAAAAATCTAGGTATAACGTATACAGTGAAAAACATCCCTATGTATATTGTATTGCAAAAAATTTAAATCATACTGGAATTATTGAAACTCCGGTTTCATCCACATTGAAAATGGTAGCCTCCGAAAACGAGTGTGTCTGAATCATTTCTTCTAACAGATCAAAGTAGCGATGAACAGCTGGTTTGTTAAACCCAATCACTCTGGCCAGACTAGTTGGAGTTCCCTGGCGCCACGATAGACGATCTCCATGTCGGTCAACAAAGCTGGATACCCAACTGTATCCGGCTTCTTCATTTTTAAACGGGTGTTGTATCTTATTCTCTTCTGCTATCGTGAATGCCAAGTGAGCCAACGCTGACTTAGTTAAGCCATAAAATCTATTTTTAGTTAAAAATATTGTTGTATTATCTATAAATGTTACAGTTTCCATTAAAATTTAAAAGAAATATGAAGCCTTGTAGATATAATTTATCGGCAATAATTACCTACGAGAAAGCTCCAACGCAAATAAGATTATCTCTTCCTCTTGAGCGTCTGTAAAAACTCGCCGAAAGCGGCCTTGAGTGAGTTGAGATGGAAGACCGTCCGTCCCCTTATGAAAATATTTACAAATGGTGGATCTTGATATACCATATCGGTCCTCAGCTTCCCGAAATGTTCCTCCTGCCATTTTAAATTCAATGGCTTTTTGTAAAGCTGCAGTTTCAACTTTTTCTGTAACTCTATGTCGAGGCATTATCGGTTTTTAAAATGCACTTCTGGATTCAATTTTTTAAAAACCTTCCTTGTCCTCACGAGAGGCGTATGACAACCACCAGATCTTCATGGAAATGTAACCTCAATGAGCTATGACGGTGGTTTCATGTTCAGCAAGCTTGCTGAGTGTTACGCATAGCTTTGTTTTAATACGCTGCTTTTTTGCGCACGCAAATTACGCGTGGATTCCTTTGCCGTATCGTACAATTCTAAGCACATTCTTCTGTAGAACAAGAAATGTTACCATTGAGCGTGTTACAATAAGGTGCGTGCAAGCGGTAACTTGTATCTCCAATGAGGAGGCACCTTCACTGAGTTATGTTGGTTTCAGTAAATAAATGTATGTGCCTATGGGATTGTAAGCTAGTCAAATGGAGCTGGATGTTTAAAAGCGGGCGGATATAATACAAGCCTGACTCTTAAATACTTGCATTTTCGCTCCCTTTTCTGTCGTCGTATTGCTGTTTTTTTCAGTGAATTGAGATGACCAACAATGAAATAAATAAACAAAGAAGGCTAACATTTTGTTCGTTGTTTAAATTTAATTAATATCCCAACAGCAATGAAATGTGAAAAATACACAATATAATAAATAATGGAAATAGATGTAGTCGATAGCTCAAACTGATATTTTTTCGGCATTGTATTTTTATTATGCATACTATTTTGAAACTTTTATTTGTAGCTCTTCCTGATGAAGCTGCATTAACAAACAGCTGGACCCAAATCTTAACGGACTGTTTTTTATATTTTTGTTTGCTAGTTGTATTGTGCCTTCCTTCGCACTTTTCGTTGTCTTTTTTGCAGTCTTTGGTTGCAGCGTCTTTTTTTGCAAAATCTTTCTTTGCAGCGTCTTTTTTTGCAAAATCTTCCTTTGAAGCGTCTTTTTTTGCAAAATCTTCCTTTGCAGCGTCTTTTTTTGCAGCATATTTTTTTGCAAAGTCTATTTTTGCAAAGTCTTAGTTTGCAGCGTCTTTTTTTGCAGTGTCTCTGTTCGGGTTAGCGTTCGGTTTTGCCCGAACTCCCTATACCACTACAACACGGTGTGCTCTGATCATCTGGTTGTACATGACGATGATTTGGATGACACGAATAGGAACAATTATTATTACAGTCATAAATTCAGTTTATATCCTTAAATAAGGCGTTATTATCGTAGCCGTGAAGTGCATCCTCCATTTCCTGTGCATCAGAGTCACACTCTCCACCCACATGTTACCTTGTGTCCGATACCGCGGCGTGGTGTGGGATTGCTATACGACAGGACAGTGTGTGTGTATACCTTCCTAATCAGTCCAGCACTCAGACTTTGGTCCTTCCTTCTCATGTTTCATGCCACTCGAAAAGCTTGGGTGAATTTGGGATGTCCGAGTGGGATAGGATATGGGATTTTCTCCAAATTTTCCTCATGTGCCAGGACCTTTAAATGGTTTCCTTGGTGCAGGCAGTTTTACGGAGCATGCACCTGAGAGTTCTCAAATGGTGTAGTGGTTGTAGTACCATTCCGTGGGAGTTATTTCCCTTGTATGACACTTGGCCTCATGTGTCCTATGGCTACATGTTTGTAAGTGTTCAGTTTGTGTGCATATGAAACTGTTCACACTGTGTGCATTATGGAAGTGTTCACGCTGCGCAAATGGAAGTGTTCACATTCTCTGTGTGTTTGTCTGTGTACTCAGCTGGTGGATTCCATAGCCGTGTGCTAATGAGTTTGACTGACTATGATAGACTACGGGTGGTGATACTGCGTCGATGACTGTGGCTGACTGAGTTCGTGCGTGTGTGTGTGTGTGCATGTGTCTTCGTTTGAGTGTTTCTCCATGTGAATTACATGGAGTTAAGAATGCTGGTGGTGGTGTGTGTGATGCGGTGTACGATTACTCCGCTCACATTGTGCTGTGGTCGAGTGGTATAGGTATAGTAGTGGCGGCAGTGGTGGCAGTACACTGCTCCTGCTCCCCCTGCTGCGGGAATAACTTTGATAATAGGGGCGACACTTGATGAGATAGTAGTAAACAGGCTGTTGAAGGATAATGGGACGATATGAAGAAAAATCCGCACTCAACTGTCTCACATTATTTTTCCCATTGATCAAAACGTGGACTCGTTGCAATGGGCCTTATCATCCTCGCTCTCTCCCTCCTCGGCTGCTGTACCAATTGATTCTTTCCTGACATTTCTCTGAGGGGGGGGGAATTGGTTCAGAGACTCGACATATTCATATGTAGATGAATTTCGTTCACTGTTACAGAATCCCTTTGTTCCCATCCCTTTGCCAGGTCACTCATACGTTCGCGCTGCTGCTGCTGCTGCTTTTGTTGTTGTTGTTGTTGTTGTTGTTGTTGCTGCAAAAGTTCCTCCGTAGGAAACTGTGTGGGAGTCAGGGAAGGAGGCATGAATTACGGTGGAGAAATTGTTGAAAACTTAGGTTTTTGATCCACCCTCAGTATGCAAATGAGCGTGAGAGCGTGGAGGGAAAGATGGAGAAACATAATGAATTGTTTGGAATTGTGTGCGAGACTTTGTTTGTGTTGCTCTTTTGAAATTTTTCAAGTCAAAAAGGTTATCACACATGTGAGTGGGATGCGTAAAGTTCAAGGTGGTTACCACCATCAGCTGCTGCCTCCGCTACTTACTGCTCAAGATGACACTACTCTGGATTAATGCTATTATGATTACTGACTACTGCTCTGCACAGACGTTCATATCAGTTGACACCACCACACGTCCCACGGACGTATACATTGCGTGAGAAATCTGCTGGTGGTACTACTACAACTACTACCACCACTACTACTACTGCACTGGAGTGAACAAAACTAGTCGTAACAGAACTCTGGTAGTTAGTAGTGGGCTCGGACCGGACTGACTTAGTAGCCAGGGACTGTGCTGAATAAATGGGACCTTGTGCCCTCCACTGACTGACAATTGGATACAAGTTGGGTGTGATGAGGGAAACTGAAATAGAAAGAAAAATAAAGAGAGAAAGAGAGACATCGTTTTTGAAGGTGATCCCCATGGCAGATTATTAGAATTATTATATATTTATTTTGGGAAGCAGGCGGAGCCTACGTCGGACTCGCTGCTGGGGTGGGGGACGACGACGAATGTGAAAACATGTGAGTGGTGGTGGTGGTGGTGGTGGTGAAACAGTGAAGTGAGCGAGGATGTAAAGCACGTCTCACCCCGTCTCTCTCTCTCTCTCTCTCTGTAATCATTCTAATCAGTTATTTATACAATCATGTCTCAAAGTTAAAGCTTAACAAGCTCTAATGAATCGTTACATTTTCTCTCCTGCTATGGAGCACTCTTGGCTGCGTACTTTCAGTGTGTGTGTTGTGAGTTGGTCCGGAGGAGCGCTGCTGGAGTTCTCGAGGTTCACGAGCTCATCATCATTACACTATTAGGGCTGCACACACTACGGTGTACTTTTTGGACTCGGAGTCAGTCAGTCAGTCTGACACCGTTATCGACTCCCACTGCATAGTCATTTAGTCCGTCTTTCAGGCAGTTACCGATTGATCCACTCGGGACGTTTTAGCTCACCCCTTATACAGTATACACACGGAGCGCACGGAGGCACACACACATTCGCTCGCAGAAGGAAGCTTTTATGTCCCAGCGAGAGTTCTGAAAGAGTGACGACGGTGGACACGAAAAAACTTGGTCAATAGAATTCCCCACTGTGCAAATACAGTAAGGTTCCTTCGGGTGGGATTTTTTAAGTCCTTCTTTATTGTGTGTATATATATATATATATATATATGTGTGTGCTAGTCACCGCGGATCAGCCTTGAATTTTTGAGTAGAGACGACGGCGGCGGTAGCAGTGGCAGCAGGAGCTGGAGCGACGACGAAGACGACGTCGAAGAGTGTGAAAAAATTGTTTACTTTCCCGGTAGTTGGCCCCTCGTCAGAGGATTGAGTTGAAAAAAAAGTGGTGCGCGGCGGGAGTGGTGGTGGTGGTGGTAGTGACGACTGTGTGCTACATTGGGAGCGCATATTATTATAGGGTATATATACGCATATCTTCTGTACACATTCGTCTGGCCAAGTGAAGCATGTGATGGTAAGGAAGGTTTAAAAAACGGAGATGTGGGCCGAGCAGTTCGTTCTGGTGAAGTGAATTTGCTCTATATTTATTGTTCCCACTCCCGCTGCCTCTCTCTTCCCTGCGGAAAGAATTTATTAGTGATTAGTAGTCCCGCATTTCGGGACGGAATTAGTTTTTTTGAGACTTCTGAGGACTCTGAGTTTTGTGTGAGGTAGTGACTATATACGCTTTTTGGTTCTCTGCACTGCACTACTGTGGGTCGTGGGGCTCCCGGCTCAACTGTAAATTGGGTGGAAGTTGGTGTGACAGAAAGTCATTGTCCCAAGTTGCGCGGGGAGTGTAGTGGGATTGTTTGTCCCGAAGACGCGAACCAACTTTCCTCATAGTCATCCGCGCTCCTTTTCCCTTCCCTTGTCCGCTGTAGTCTAAGCGGATTTCTGGTGCAACCTGTGGATTCGGCTGGGAACTAAACTTGTTTTTGTATCGTCCATATTACGTACGTGGACCTACACCCTCACTCCCGGGTGTGAAGGATTTGTACTGACGACGGGAGGGGGGATGAGCCAGGGGTCAGTGGGTGGCTTCCTTTGTTTTCCCGTGGGGAATTGGATGTGGGCTTACTGCGTTACGGCGGCGGGTTCATAACGTACGAGAACAACAACCAGAAAAGTAAATTTTGTCCACCGCGCAGGCTAGCTCAGGTGGACTTTGTTGCTGCTGTGTGTGTGTGTAAGGGGGCGGAATTATTTCGCTGTATAGTTTTTTGTGTTGTTGTTTGGTGCAAGTGGAGCCGGAGGGGCCTTTCTTTGAGAAAAATATATAGTAGTGACTGCTATATGTATATTAGAGTAATATTATTGGTGGCGGAGCTGGAGACGAGTATGTGAATACCAGTGAGTGTTAACGGGGGAGGAATTTGAAGAATTTGGCACGTTTTCCCCGAAGCCGCCCGCAATAGTGTGTGAACAACCAGTGGATTTGTTTTCCACTTTTTTCGCTGCCCTGACTGACTGAGTGACTGACTGGACGGGGGCGCAGGCGTACTCCGCCGTATCTCCGGCATCCACCATGCAAAAGCTGGCGAATTTAGTGAATAAAACCAAGGTGATTTTTTGTCTTTTGATTTCTCTTTAGTTTTTTGCAATCTTCCGACTTTCCCACGTCCCATTTTTTTTAATAATGTACAGTGGATTCCCACAGTATGTTCCTATAAATGTGGCTACGAGGTAATTGGGTCTCGCCGTCCTTCCTGCCATAATGCATACTGGGGTCGCGGAAATATTAGTGAAAGGTATCATGATGAGTGGGCTTTGTAGGATGCCGCACTGGGAGGAGGAATATGTGTCTGCGGTCTGCTGGTTTCTGGAGAGTGCTCTTTGTTGTGCACTTGTGCACATGTGCTGTGTGTACTTTGTAAATTTCACACTCATCCCGCCATGCCATTTTCATGAATAAAGTCCGGATTATTCTCAAGTGGGTATTGGGTAGAAATGCTCATTTTTCACACTATCATATGGGAAGCATGCTCATAAATTAATGTCTATGAAGTTCTTGTAATGTTCTTAATGGAACTTTTAGAGTATTTCCAGAAATGTCTAGTTTCCTCCCTTACTGTGAAGTGTTTTAATAGGGATTTTGCGGAATAGGCCCGTATAAATTTGTTAAAGGGGACTGATTTACGCCGCTCCGAGTTGTGGATTGTGTAATAACCTAGTTTTTCCGTGGCGCGGGTCCAGTTGCGGATTGCACTGCCACTATACTGGGCCATATACTGGTGTATGTTAACTCGATAGTCGAGCCGCCTACTATACGTGTACCAGCAATGTAGCAATGTCGGGCATATGAGAGACACTGTTATGCTTGCAGTATGGTGGTGCGAGCTGGTAAATGTATTCTGCCTACGATAATTCCACTTGTTTTTGCAGCTATTTTCAACTACTCATAATAGGCGTAATGTAGCAGGCATACTGCGTGGCACTGTTTTCCCTATGACTTGATCGGAGAGGGCTCTTCCTCAGCGGCTCTTTCCTCTTCCCTCATTTCACGGTCGCTTGAGCTTGAGATGACTACTAACGTTGAGAGAGCCTCTGCTGCGGCCGTTTCACGGACCGCAGCAGCAGCGGCAGCGTGTGGATCACTTACAGAAAATACATATACTTACTATATATATATATATATGTATATACATATATATGTTTCTCCCGCCGACCCCTTCATGGTTCCATGTGGGACTGACTGACTGCTGCCGCTGCTGCTGCCTGATGGTGATGACGGACGGACGTATGGGGGATTCGCACGTCATCCGCGAGGATACTCTTGGGGATACTCACTCATAGGAATGACATGCATAAGCGTACATGACATCCTCCCTCCGCCTGGATGGCCATGAAAGTGATGTGAAAGGATTGGTGTGTAGGGGAGACGAGGACGTCTCCGTGAGGTATGCGTGTATACATTTATAAAGCTTGTGTCTTTGTCATGATACAAGCGGGCGGTCGGTCTGATTTTTCCCCTCCACGACGATGATAGCAACTACGACGGCGACGACAACGATCACCACCACCTCATCTCAACCTTATAGCAATGTCAAGTCCATATGAGGAAAGGTCAAGTGGGGTCATGCGAGGATGTAAAATATGATGCTATTTTGGACCTCATATTTTTTTTCTTTCCCAAGGAGATGGTATTGTGGGGAGTGGGGAAGAGAAGTAAGATGCAGCACTCCATTACCCCTGGTGACGGGATAAACAACTCCAGGGCTGTCAGTTACTTTGCTATGGACATACCTTGAGCTTGGGAAAGTGCTGGGGCTTTTATGGTGGATGGGAAAAAGCTTTATAGCATGGGACTTGCTGCGGATGGGGAAACTCTTCTGCGTCATTATTCAGCGGGGGATGGAGGAGTGGATTGGAAAAGTGTGGAGTTACCGCTTTAATTCCCTGCCAGACTTATTATTATTATTATTATTATTAAAGTAGTAGTAGTGGGTTCAGAGGGTAGGCCGACAGGCTGGAAGTGAATATGAAGAATCCCTGGATGGATGCCCGCAGTGGGATAAGAAGGATTGCGAGGAGAAACGTAACTTCTGGAGATATTTTGGACTGTATGCGGAGGAGTGTAGAGGAGATTACTGACAGAGTCATCGGAAGAAATGTGAGCGCGAAACCGTTCATCCTTTCATTCCCGGTGAAATTCCGATGGAATAAGGTAGAGATTAAGGTGGAAGGAAGGATTGAATATTTCATGAGGTGATAGGAACTTGCCACCCTTAGAAGGGGATCACTCCGCTTGTCCCGTATTTAAAGGGCAGGGCAGAGTATATAGCAGAGAATATGCTCTATTATTAGAGGTTGTCAGTGTAACCGATGAACCTGTGTGTCAGTGAGTGCGTGTTGTTAGAATTGGCCATTGTAGCCGTGCCAGACTGATGAGTCTGTGTGTCTGTGTGTGTGTCATTAGAGGTTGTCATTGTAGCGGTGGTATACTGGTGACTGGTGAGTATAAAGTGTGCGTGTGGGTGTGTTTGTGTGTGTGTGTATGTGTTATTAGAGCTCGGCATTGTAACGTATGCATGCTGGAGAGCATGAGTCTGTGTGTGTGTGTGTTTGGGAAAACCAGGTTTGGATCGATACGAAATTTCCCATGGACACTGTGTGTATAATACTGTAGGCGCTCCTACGGCACGTCCCTGCCGGTGTGTCCGTGGATGTGTGCGGGCTTGTGCTCCAGTGAGTGGAGCCGCTACTTTGCAGTGTGTATCTGCCAGTGTGTGTGTGTGTGTGTTTTCCTGTGTCTGCTTCGGAGGAGGGCGGGCGCTGAAGGCCGCTGTTTGAGAGTAATATTCAACTTGGACTCATAGATTCCCGGCTTGAGCCTGGCAGGGCCTGTGTAGAGTTGCTACAATGTTGTTAGTACTACCGGGAGGTCGGATTCTGTTTTATGACTTCCCTTTAATTCCACGTCCCTGTGAGCAGGAGGAGCGAGTTTTCGATGTGGGAGAGCATGTTTTAATTGGCGGTCGGATCTGGAGCCCGTGTATTCTTATGTATGCAACACTCCTTCGTCAGTTTTATCCGGCTCCGTGGATTTCCACTCCTACGGTAAAGAAGGCCAGCGGGAACGGTTAGGCTAATGCGATAGCACCTGGGTCCCCAGGGGGACGTCCGGGTCTCCCACATATGCTTCCTACCTCCCACACATGGAATCTTGATAGGATTATCTATCCAACTAGATTTTTTCAATAGTTTAGGAATAGTCATTAGTGGGAAAGTCGGAACTGTCCGAATCCCCCTGTAGTAGACTCTTTGTAATTTCAATTTTTTCCCTGTGGATTTAACCGGGATTTAACTGCCTAAGAACCTTCATCAGTCAGCTGATCCAATGGTATGATTTGGAAATGACTTTCCCCGACCTCTCTCCAGGCATCGTTAGTGAGTGAGTTGGAGTGTTTCGGTGGAACTTGTTCCCTTTGTGAAAATGGGGCACTTGTAAGGGAGAGAGGCTCGTTACCCCGGGATTCTCTCCTTGGCTCCGGATGTAACCATGGATTTGGCCCGACGAGTAGTAGTAGTAGTAATACTGGCTTTCCCTGCCCTTTGTAATGGATTTCAAGGGTGACCTGAGGGGGTATGCTATGGTGTAGTAGCAGTAGTAGTATACGGCACTGTGCTGTAATGTGCCTCCTTTGCACTGTGGCAAGGAGTGCGTTACGTCTTACAGAGATCCCATGATAAAGAAAGGCTGGCTGTATTATGAGTACGGGATCCGGGAATGGTACGGGGTATGGGTTGGATGATGGTGGGGAAGGGGGGGGTGGCGTGGGTAGGAGCTCACTCATATGGCGGATTTATATGGGAAAAGTTGGGGAGTTGAAAGGCATATAATTTGGTATTTAGCTCTAGAGATTTTTCAGCTGGAGAAAGCTCCTCGCCTGCTTCTCAGTGGAGATAGTAGGGGAAGGAGGGTGCATATGCATTTCCATGTACGTATTTATCTACATGTGTGTATGTGTGTGTGTTTGTGTGTAGAGGAAGCGGCGCAGTAATCTGGAGCGCATAATACGCATCACCCAGCTGCTTCCAGTATCTTCAGTGCTGGGGATTTCTATACATATTATGTACATATTACATCCCTCTTGTCTGAAGCGAAGAGAAAGGGCGAGAGTGAAAGAGAGAGAGAGAGAGAGAGATTCTGACGGAGTTGGCTGGTGAGGCAGCCAGGGAAATTTTGCAAACTTTTTTGTTCGCGAGGAAAAGTGGTGTGACAGTGTGTGAGTGTGCATGTACACATGCATATGAATATGACTTTGAAACTATACCAAGTTGTGTGTGTGTGTATGTGTGTGTGTAGAATCGTTGTATTGTAGGAACCCGTAGCCCCTCGCTGTCTCTCCGTCTGTCTCGCGCCTTTCACTTCCCTCTCCTCCAACTGCGAGTTCCACAGTTGTCCTTGCCCAGGTTGCGCACGTATTGGTCGCCTCATGAAAGTTGAAGTGGTTGGAGGGAGACTAGGAGAGGAGATAGGCGAGGAGGAGAAGACCTGGTCTGCACACACACACACACACACACACACAATTTTACACACTGTAGTAGTAGAAATGCATATTATGGAGTATAGGAAATCAGGGACCGCGTAGTGGCGTTTCTATTGATGGCCCCGTTCCATGGGGCGCACACACATGCATTACAGGGCGGCGTAGAGACTCCTTCCTATGGTCTGGATACAACGCTACTGCTGCTGCTGCTACTACTACTACTACTACTACTACTACGAGAAAGTTGCTCTGCTCATGTACTCCGTGCCTGGGAGTCTCTGCTGGCTGAGCCACTCACTCACACCACGGTGAGAGCGAGAGCCAGTGACTACACGGATTACATACATGAAGCCACGCGGTTGGTTCCGTGGAGTAAAGCAGCACTATAGAGAGAGGGAGAGAGACTCGGAGCCTCAACTGCTACTCTCTTCTTACGAAGAGTCAGCCCGCCGTATTTCATCCTCCTACCCTGCTTTCCCAACGGTGAAGAGAGCAGTGACGTTCCCTCAAAATACTGGTCTTCATTCTTCTTGAGTCAAAGTTGCTACAAAGTTCAGGTACGACTAGAGGAGGAGGAGGAGGTGGCGGACTGGGGGAACATAGAGCCTGACCTAAGAAGTGTAAACTGGTAATATAGCGTTTTGCCTTGGGGGCGATTTCCCTTTACTATTTGAGACTTGGTCAGACTCCTCGTCGTTATCGTCCTTTGTGGATGAGACGTCGGGAGAAGTCCCTTTGGCCAGCCCATTACGACGACGAGCGTACTCTCAGTCAGTCACTCAGCCAGTTGGCATTTCACTCTGGAATTGGAGGGCGAGCGGGGGTCAGGGAGAGTGATATATGCCAAAATTCCTAGCTCTCAGTCAGTCGGTCGGTCTGCTCTCCGTGTGTCTCAGCTCTAGTCTGCGTGGAAACTTTCAAGTTTGAAACGTGTTGGTGCTATTCCGCGTGTTCACTACTATATTGTGCGGGGTCGTAGATTGACCGTATTTTATTACACTGTGATAAATTTCCTCCTCGGGAACCGGTGACGGATCGTGTGAGGGGAGAGTGAATGCTGTATAATCGTAGGAGAGTGAATTACATGCCGTATTGTGCAGTAAATTACTTGTTAGCGGGGAGTGACTTTGAACCATTTATTTGGGTAGCCATATTATATTAGTCTGTAGGAAATATCATTAGCCTCCTGTGTCCCCGTGCATTTGCATGTGAAGACCCCTGTGGTATATAGTGTATGTGTGTGTGCGTGTGCTACGCTGCCGGAGGGAGTTTGCTATAACCACTTTGGAGTCGGAGGAACTTTATTGTGGGGAAGGGACTGACCGACTGAGTTAGTTACTGAGTATACGAAGCTCTGCTCTGCTGCTGTCAGATCCTTTAACTATATTCTTGACCGCAGTCCGCCTGCTCCACCAACCCGACTCATCATCAGCGTCATCATCATCATCATCTTCTTCTTCGTCATCATGCGCGGCGAGGAATGAGAATTAATTAAATTTCTAATTGTCATCCCAGATGTGAAGAAGGAACTGGAGAGGGACTTGTGGGGAATCATATTAGGAGAGCCATTATTATTGCTGCTCATTTACATGTATAGTGATGGACGTATGCGTGTATATGTGTGAACCATAGGATTGCGGCGGGCCGTGTTATTGTTGTCGTAGCTGCTGCTGCTGCTGCTGCTGCTGTTGTTGTTGTTGTTGGATTCAAGTCTTTGACTCGGTGATACGCCTGGGCGTATGCATGTGTGTGACACTGTATGAAACTGTATCTTCGGTAGATGGAAAATCAGTACGAAGTAATCGCTGATAATAATAAGTGACTTCTGGTGGACCCGCTTGGAGAAATACGGTGAAGAGGACGACGCGGAAGTTGTGGAGAATACAGCGTATTTATAATTAGACGGACGGTTCGGGCGGGCAAAGAAGTTGGCGTTGTGGGGAAAGTGCAGGATATTAAGATCCACACCGGAATTTCCTCCCCGTCCACTTCGTCTTCTTCTCGATCAAAGTAACTTATTCCGACTACTGCATATTTTTTTGTTGAAACATATCTCTTTCCGCATGCATGGTTGTTGTTGGTAAACAAGGTGGTTGGGCGCTAGGGATGGTCTAGTTTTTTTTCCGCGAGCGGGAATTGTATGGTGATGACCCAACTTCTGCATCGGTTGGTATTGAAGTGGAAATGTATTGAGTTTCGCGGAGGAGGAGGAGGATGGAATGCTGAGTGCGGCGGTTGTTTTTCGGGAACGTTTTTGTATGTATGTATGTATTATGCATATACGCGGATGGTGTCACTTCGGAGAGTTTTCCAGGGCACTGAGTCGGTAATGAAATACTCGTGTCTTCTGTGGAAAGGGTTACCATGGCACCAGCCCCGTCTGGTGGTTTGGAACAAAGCGGGGATTGGGACTGGTAATTTCCTTGCTAATAGTTTTCAAAGTGGAGAGCTGCTACAGACAGTGAGAGCGAGAGAGAGAGAGATAGAGGAACTGGGAGAAAGAGAGAGCGCCAGGGAGTCGGGGCGGCGCAGGTGGAAGGAACGGAGGAAATGATCTAATCCTTTGTCCTCGTTTACATCAAGATTTGAAAGAGGAAAATGGGTTTCCACTCGGAACGTTAGAGATGCGATATATGTGCTGCTGATGCTGCTGCTGGCCGTATTCCCGTATTGAAATGTTTTTTTTTCTTCACTCCCGTTCCAGTGCGGTCTCATCTCGGCGGAAAAGGGCCACACAACGTAACGTACAGAAATGCACGTACACTTGTTGTTACGTTTGTAACTGCGACTGCTGCTGTTGTTGTTATTCTTATATATGAAAGGTGAGCCAGTCTGGTGGTTCGTGTACACAATATGAAAATTTAATGGAGGCGGCCCTGGGTTAGTTAGTTATGAAATGAAATACATATTATGGCGGGTGGAAGGCTTGGGAAACAACCTATACGAGGCATGGATGTTCATGCTTAGGCCTACGTAAACAGACGTACTACACAACTACGCACACAGGCATACAGATATAAACAGACGTGAACGCACTCACAGCCTGTACAACCACCGGCGAGAACAAGACTGTGTAGAGGAGGACGTTTTCATTGGCCTACAGGATCCATATGACGTAAATACCCTTGTGTTTTGAGAGAAAAACATTTTTTGCGAATGGAATACTTAATATTTGCTGAATGTTTTTCTGGGATGTGTGTGCGCGAGAAGATAAGGTCCGCGGCTAACTGATATGCACTCTCTATCCGCTCACTTTTAGTTCCCTCCTCACAGCATTGAACTCACGTTGTCGTACTATTGACAATTGTGGCTATGCGGGCTTGTTGTCTCGTTTTTTTGTGTGTGACTAATTCTATTATTTGCGCCGTTGTATAAATGTGTGGCTGGGACTCGTTTGTGCTCATGTATTGGGAGTGAGGCGGCTCCAACCGGTTATGCTAATAGCAGTTCTTGTAGTAGTAGTAGAGGTAATAGTAGAGATAGTAAATCTTTGTCCAGGGCTATAGAGCGAGTTTGTCATGACCTGATGTATGTCGAGATTTATAAGTTATTATTATAATTCTTATAACTATCAGTATTATTATTACTATTACTATCAAAGCGCATTTGATTTTGTTACAATTAGAATGGGTGAGGGTCCGAGGTTCAGAGGGATTCTTGTATGGCTGTAAATGATGTAAATTTATCGGGATGGCATTGTGCTGCTATGTAGGGCTCATGCGTCGTTTGTGCTGAGGTGTGAAAACAGAATAATTTGGCCTTGTTACAAGCCTTTGTGTCGCTCAATAATTTTTGGAGTTGAGCTCCGATTTCTGCTGTGCCACAATGTGGTGTTTGATGATTATGCCATGGATTTCTAGTTTTGTACAAATTTATAGCGGAGGATTGAAATTTGAATGTTTTTTGGGTGCCTCCGTGTGTGTGTGTGTTTGTGTGTGTTTGTATTTGTGTGTATGTGTTATGAAGTTATAGTGTTCATGTACATAATATATACTTGGCTGATGGCATGCGCCCATGACTGATCTGTATGCGTCATGAGTGTGTGTCGCTCGTTTGGCCGTGACTATGTGTCGTGCAATAATGTGGGTACAGGAATGACAAGTCCAAGGGTTGGAAGTTGTTCTCTGTCGCTTTCTCTAACGTACTTCAATTTATACATGTATTTTTATCTTTGAAAAAAAGAATAATGTGAAAGGAGCTGACGAAGCGGGGTTTTCACTTCACGTCCCTCTCGCTCTCCGATTTGTTCCCGCTCCGCTGCCTCACTACTTGCTCGTCTCACTACTTTAGTGACTAGAATTGCTGTAGCGGTTCTTGTCGGTGTGTGAAAGTGTGTGTTTGTGTGGGAAGCTGCGGAACAAGGAGGGAATTTAAGATGGAAATATCCCTCCCTCCCTTTGTCAATGTTAGTTTTGGTTGCACAGCAGAGTAGCTCGCTCGGTATTGCTGTTGAGGTCGTCTTCTTATTACTATTACTACTTCTGTTATACTGCTATACACTATTGTTCAGTGACGTTGAGGAGCTCAGGTTTTCTGCCTGGGCCTTTTGAAAATTAAAAAAGGCACTGACTGATGGGATGAGGGAGGAACGTGTCGGAACTGGAAGGGAATGGAACAACCGGAATATAGTGTTGTGTACTATAGTCCACATTTCGTAAGCAGCCGGCTCCTCCTTGGTATAGTTGCGAGTTGGGTGAGATTGTGAGAGTTTCACTGGAAAGGGATTTAGTCTCCATGACGTCCTTGCATCTTTGTGTGTGTGTGTATGTGTATGTGTTTGTTTGTAAATGACATTATGCCATTATGGCTCGGAATTTTTTGCCCGGCGGACTGATGCAACTTGCTTGTGCTGACACTTTCTAATGAAAAATATCCATGTGCATCCCGCCTTCCCGCGGTTGGTTTACGGAATGGGACGGTTTAATCCCCTCTGGTGTTTGTTATTTTGAACTTTGTTGGTGTTTTTTTGTATTTTATAAGGGCTGAGGTTGTGTAACGACTTGGTTCAAGTGTAACTACTTGTAAACTACATTGTAAAAGTGTGATGATGTTATTTTCGCTTGTGCGGGAAAGCCTGCGAGTGGGAATTTAATGGGGGCGGGGGATTTTGAATTGAAGTTGAGAAGTAGCGGCTTAAAAGTGTCCCGCGGACAAAGCTCCTCCCAGCGTAGTATAGCCTTCGTCATCCCAGTTTCCGCGATTACCCAACAATAGAGTTCGAGAATCCCATTCTCATTTATGCATCCACTCGGATAGGGAGGTTGTGGGAAAACCTCTGTGTGTGTGTGTGGGGATTCTATGGGAGTTCGGATTCGGAAGTAGTACAAGTTGGAACTTGCGATTTTCAAAGTTTGATCCACAATAGGGAGATGAAAGAGTGAAAGTTGAGAGGAGTTGCGGAGTAGGAAGTTGAGCCGGGTTGGCTGGCCTGTTGTATGTTGGCTTCATCATGGGGGACGTGGGAGAGTTTGATGAGGCGGGAGAGGGCTTACTGTATAATGTAGTAGTATTAGCAGTAGTGGTAATATGTAAGCCCTGACGAGGACAGGGAAAGGTCGCTTGGAGATGATGAGCTTCAGTGAAAATGAGATATTGGTTGAGATAGAAAGTTATGGGGATATGCTCACATGCCTGTGGTGGCGTGTCAGTCTGCGTCCTCATGTAATCATTATGACGAGGAGACGCACATTTGATGAGTATAGCCCGAACTTAAGATGTGCTCGGGACGGATATAGTAGAATATTCTCCGGATGTTAGAGATGACGGACGACGTTACTAAATGTAAAAACGAAAGAACTAACCTCCCTTTGTGGGGAGACGAATGAGGAGGGGAGTAATCGATACTTGAGGTGTGTGTGTGTGTGCGTATGGTACGACTTGCCGTTGTCGGAGCTGCTCGTCCTCTGTGGGGGATATGCACAGGCTTTGTCCTCGCCCTGGCACGGGCTGGTGTTAGAATAAGGTCATAGGACTGTTGCTACTCTACGTTTTGGCTCTATTGAAAACGTTGTTCGTGTCGGGTGCTGGTGATATGGACGTGGTGGTGTGCGGTAGTGCTAACTATTGTGGGAGCTATATAGGTGATAGCACTAACCCCGCTGGAGGCCACAAACACACACCCGTAGGGGCACATCTACGTAGACACACACACACACTGACACACATGTATGGACATGGACACACACGCAGGGCCACACACATGTACTTGCACCCACAGACGCGTCTTTATTATGATCATATGCAAGGTTTCCCATATTAAAGTCCCATTGGCTGAACTTTCTACGTGGATGTAGACATACACTGTTTACATGCGGCGAGTTCCCTCTCCCTATACTTTCCCCCTGACGGTTCCATTTGTCAAATTGATTGAGGAAAGTGAACAGCTGTGGCAGAACCACGAACCAGCACCACCACTCCGTACGCCTTGTCCCGTTCCCTCAAATAATTTGTGAAGCAGCGGGTCACGGAATTCAATTGAGATGAGATACGTAGTTTGGGTGGTCTTTGGAATGATTATGATTTGTTCAAATATTCATGACACGCCTGGGACAGTAGAATTGGATGTGACTAGTGTGGAAGTAGCCTGGCGGGTAATAGCTGTAGGCTTCTCCGCTCCAACTGAGTGACTGAGTTCTATGGTGATTATATGCGATTATTTTGAGGAATAATGGGGAAAGGTACAAATGTTCGTCTAAGCCCCGGTTTTCTGTACGATATAGTGCATGGGATTCAACTGTCTGCGACCCTACTCTCTCTCTCTCTCTCTCTCTCTCTCTCTCTCTCTCTGTGTGTTTGTGGGATCCACGGTACTTGTTTGGTTTGTTATAAAGGGGGGCGGACGAGCATGGGTTTAATCCCTTTGAAAATCCCTATTTGATTGAGTTCCAAGGCCCGCCCATCAGGTTTGCTCCCGTAACGGCGGTGCGGAAAGGATCTTTCTCTTCTGGCATGTGCTCCTACAAATGAGTTATATTCCTTGAGGGGCTCGAGGGACGGAGGAGGTGACAGGTGAAGGTCGAACGGATCAAGGAACTTCTGGGTGGCAATGGAACGTCGTCATATGTGGGGGTAACTGGCAGGTGTTAATTAGAGAGTGGATGAGGGCCGGCGGCCGTGTTGGTCGTTGTCCTCGAGGCGGCAGGGGCAGTAATCGAAGTGGATCGGTGACCTTGAGAAGTGGGCTCGCTAAGTGTTGTCGTACTGCGGAGAGGTCCGGAATGGATTTTAATTGGTAAATTATTGTTTTGTGTATTTCAGGGTGGAAATAGCAAAACTACGACCAACAATGAAGACGTAACGAACAAAGCCCCACCTCCAGTTCCAATCAATAAGATAAAGTATACCGGACCGCCTTATTTGAAGAAGGACAAGCGGCAGAGCTCATCCCGGTTCAACGTGTCGAAGAATAGAGAACTGAAGCCGCTCCCGCTCCTCAAAGGTCAGTCTTTTGGATGTGTCGTTGTTTATGCTGTTACTGCTGTTCCTGTTCATGCAGTCAGCCCTGAGAAGTAAAATCTTACAGTTATAATAGAAGTATATACCGTTATACGGTATAAGATTTCTACTGCTGGGTCTACTAGTGGCGGGGAATCTAAAACCCTGCCGTTATAGTGAAGAAACCGTTGTACGCGGAACTGCTATATAGACCGATTTGACTATAGTGGATCAGGTATTAGCTCTTTTACGGCAGAATTTTCCTCCTCCAAGTGTCGAGTTCGATTAGGATTGGTAGAGGTAGGAATGGTGGAATTATGCTCGTAATTCGTCTTTTAGGCAAGAATCCAGGTACACATTCGCCAGCTTTTTCTCTCCGCACGATGGTCTCTCAGGGAACAAATAGGGTATTCTTTTTGGCGAGGTAAAGAAGTGGGAAGGGGCTGGAGGCTCCCCTGTAATGATGATCCATAGAGGATCAGCCCTGTTACTGCCTCCCCATTACTTTGGAACACTCTGACCTTTGTCCCATGCTTAAGTCTGCTAGTGTTCAGCATTGGGAAAAATTCGATACTCTTTTGAGCCGAAGGTTCAGAGTATTTCTTTGTTGGATGAGCCTTTACAATCCATCCGGTCTGCCATTCCTCACGGGGGCTGTGACGTGGGTTTACCTTGGAGTGAGCTTGACACAGTGTAGTCCATCCCAACTGCACAGAGCGCATATAGAAAGGAGATTTGAGCTCTTTTGGGGTCCTTTCATGATAGCGTTGGCAAAGTTGAGGTGTTTGTGCATGTGTGTGTGTCTGTGTGTGTGTGTGTTTGTAAGTGAAAGTCAAGTGAGGGAACGGGAGGTGATCAGAATTGGAACTGTCATCCGAGGATAATGTTCTATTCCCGACAGTACGGTCACTTTGAGAACCTGCCTGTAGGGATCTCCGTCTGTGTTCCTCCAACTGCTTGTGAGTGTTGGATTTATTTGACGACTACTGGGACAGACGAGCGTGAAAGGGTCTGGAGGAGGATCCGGGAGATGATGCTGCCGCTGCTGGTTATGGTTCATGTTCGACACGTGTGGCGTATGATTGGCTCAGCTCGTCGTGTTAATGTATTAATTTGTTTTATTTACATTATTTTCTTTGCTCCGAAGGGGTTCTCAGAGTTTGCATCGTGGATTCTGCCATGTAATTTTCGACGAAGCCGGAAAGTAATTGGATAACGGATGGATTACAGATTACATTCAACCGCATGAAAATCTCATCGAAAGTCATTCCTAGCTTGCTCCACTGCACAGGGTGGAGTCTGTGGTCTAAAATGTGTTCGGCAGTGATCTGACAAGCTGAAAACTAAGTATTAATCCTACAGTAACTCTAAAAAATTGTAGCCCTAGCATCAGTGGTGCAGTAATCTGGAGCCGGAAATCTAAAACCGAATTCGGTATAAATCTAAAGCCTAAATATTAAATATGATGTTCCCGGTTATCCCTAATCTAAAACAGAATGGAAGAGTAATGCACGATGTGCAATTTGGTTCATTACCGGATTAATTTGCAACTAATGGACAACTAACTGAATACAGTACTTCTGCTAACACTGCAATCATTGGAATCGCTCATCCGCGCAACAGCTGTCCCCCTCTCTCAGGCACTTCGTCGAAGATTGGGTTTACTGGCCTCGACGTGGCAATGCTCTAAGAAGTGTCAAGTAGGATTTATCTGGTGCTCTACTACGTCCTGCGGATATTTTTCCAGTTCAGCCTTTGGGAATGTCGGGATCGGTATCATGTTCTACTGGAGCGGCTGGTGGAGTGGGTGGGTGGGAATAATCGAATTTGAACTGGGTTTATCGGATCCTCATCCCCTCTTTGTGACCTGCCTCACTGAATTAACTTGAGAGCTGAGAGGGGCGTATGTGTTCCTTGGTGAGCGCGTGGCTGTAGACATTCCATAGCGAGCGATAAGGATTTCTTCCCATCCCATAAAATAATGGACATGAATATAGGATTAGTTAGAGTGTACCGGGGTCGTGCCTCTGAATTAGGTCAATGGAATTGTCCATAAAGTTTAACTGGAACTTTTCATTAGGAGGTGGCTCTACTACTACACGCACGCAGCCAGTACAGAATAGTCTTAGGACCTAGGCTGCTCACCATGAAGAATTGAGTGAAGAAATGAGGAAGTGGTAATAACTCCTGATTGTCTATATATTAGGTTTGTGTGCTGAATCCTGATTTTGGGGGGAATGGGCTCGAAGTGGTAGAGTTCGATGGTGGTGGTGGTGGTGTAATGCTACGGGAGCTTAAGGAGAGGCAGAGTTGACTGACTAGTGGTAGAGGAATATCCACAGGATTTTGTTCGGTCTAATGCAGTGGGACTGCCACGCGCTTGTGGTTTTCCAGAAAGAATGCAATTTACGGAGGTCGGCTACCTGATTTTCCCGACCAGATAGTTCCGGCAATAAAAGCTGAAGGTGTTCGCGTGCGTGTTTTAGGGTGAGTGTGTGTGAGCCTGTGTGTTTTAGTATTAGTGTTGGTTGCCGCTATTTGCGTGGCATTTTTAGTGTGTGTGTGTGTAGCTGTGTGTGTGTGTGTGTCCGTTTTAGTACAAGTGTTGCTTGCCGCTATGTGGATATTTCATCTGGTGGCTTGTCAAGCCATTTCTACAGAAAGGCCCAATAAATCAATATCATGTTTAGGTTCTTCCTCGTGAAGCAACATAAATTTTCCTCCTGCTCCAGTTTTTACTACCACTACTTCGGTTTTCCGTTGAAATCGCAGTTTTCTCGATTGTCCGAAAGCTGGGCCAGGCTATATAGTAGTGTAAGTGTGTGTATGTATGTGCATGTAGATGAGGGTCATGTTCCATTGAATGAGAAGGACCTACTAAAAGAGTGGAAGGAAGTAAGGGTGGTTGGAAAGAGGTACTACTACTATTACTGTAGTACACACACCATAGTATTCCCTTCTCTTTGCCACTACCATTACAAGCGGGTGGAGTGAGTAATGAGGAAAACTTATTCTTCTCCGGGAAGGGGAAAATCAATACATAGTGAAAATTTCGAGTGGAGACTCTCCCTCCAGAATGGTCGGAGCTGAATGCTAAAAAGATGGTGTAAAACTTTGGTCCAAGACGACAGATGAGCAGATGAAGAAGTACGCATAGAAGGAGAGAGTAGGTGCGGAAGGGAGAAATGAGCCGGAGTATTCTTTTCTCGACGACCGGAAAAGATTAGATTCCCGTTCCTCCTCCTCCTCCTCCTGTATACCCGGAGACTGACTGTGGAACAGAGAATGTGAGATTATACATGGCTCAAGTGTTCTTCTGCGGAGCTTCTGAGATGGCGGGTGGACGAGATTTGAATGGTTGCATAAAATTATGGACTCTGACTGGTGGATGGAGGTGGAAAGTTTATCCCGCAGTGCCAGATGTTTTTCCCGCCATGTATCATTACCTGAAGTTTGGGTGGAAGCGGAGTTTGGGTTCGTGGAATAGGTTAATAGTGCTATAAGATTTCCAAGAAGGAAGCCTCTGGGCATGATGGGAAATTATCATATGTTTCCTATTAATTACGGAGGGGGCGTCCCTGTCAAAATATGGAAATGGAACTTTGGGTAAATAGAAAGACTTATGATGTGGGAGGTATTGCAGAGGTCCCGTTGAAATTTGAACTTTGTCATTCTTGGAACGACGGGGGATGCAAGAATAGAGTGAAACTTTCCGGAGAAGTAGAAACGGCTGCTGATTGAAGTGAAAGCGGTTGAAAATCTCGTTACATTTACTAGAGTTTTTATCGTTCGCTGGTTGCAACGATGTGGAAACTTGGGGATACCAAGTAAGAGGATTAATTTAGGCTCACAAATTCACACTGGCGCCACGTTCAAAATAATACTCAAGAGAAATTATTCTTCTACTTTTACTTTTACTTTGCCAGGTCAGGTTGAGAATTTAGTAAAATAGCATTTATTTTTTTCCTGTTGGAAATAGTGTGGTAGACAGACGACGGGATGGTAGCATGCCAACTGGCGACCAATAAATTCTGCATGTTTGATGAGTATCTGGAATGTTATTTTGGAATACGTATGTTTGGTTGGTTTAATTGCAACGTTTTTAGGCAATAATTATTGCCATTAATATTGCTAATAAGTGCGTGTAGTCGTACAATAATAATATTATATCACCCTTTGTGAATGAATTGAATTAAATATTGATGATTATTATTGGCGTTGTCAACTTTGCCAACGCTTCTTCCAAGTTGTGTCCCCACATTGGTGGGAGCGGATTGAGCCTGTGGACAAGAGCGACTCTGTCTGTGGGATTAAGTACGGGGATTTGGATGTTGCGAATTCATGTTTGGGAGCGGATTTGGGTTGCAAAACTAGAAACGTCTACAGTCGGATTTGGAACGGGGTTGACGTAAGCATGTTTAGACTTGTGGAACGAAAGGCAAGGGAATATGATGACAATGATGAATTCCGGGAAGTTCGCTGGGCAGGAACTTTGGTCCACGGCTGCGGTTAAATAACATAGAATTTGATGGGATATTTGTCATTGATTGGGCCTTTCCCGGGATAGAAGTGGTATTTGGTCTGCTCTAGCAGCCTCCTGTAGCTATCGCTCTTCACATACTGGAACTTGTCATTTGGGTAAAAGGGCTGGTCTAATTTGAGAGTCCGCGCTGGGGTGTGGAGGAAGGAACTAAATGAAATTTATCTCTAGCCACTTTGTGGGGTAATTCTTTGTATGCATGCGGATAACTCGGTGGATCTGCGGTCCCTTTGATCCCTCCCTGCGAAATTGCGGAGCGTTCCAAAGGTCTGACCGAGTTACCCGTATTGGGGGCAAGTCTAAGGGGGTATGTCAGCTGGTACAAAAGTCCTCCTCCCGGGGTTGGCCGGGAAATGTGATATGGTGCATTAACGGTCGTGCTAACCGTTGTCATGTTCCCGGCCGAGAAATTTATTGATTTTCCTCCGGAGCTGATCCAGAGCTGTGGATATGGCTTTATGTGTGTGCGTGTGTGTGTGTGCACGACATGGTTTGTCTTCCAGGATCCGTTATGGCTGGCACACGGACTTTTGTTGTACAAGTGAAATACGCCTTGTTTCCCTAAGTACGTATGTTATACTACTACTGCAGCTAGTACAACTCCGGAAAGAGATGACGGGCATCTTGCATAGTAAGTAGGCTGCTCTCCACGGGAGTCTGTTTGATGGGGACGAGGGATATCCCACCAACCTACACTAGCACGGGTCTAGAGATAAAGGAGGTTTTTGAGCACCCTCCGTGCTATTTGCATGTTAAACTCCGGTTTCCTCCAGGTTGGATCCTCCAATCGCCTCCAAACGCCAAATCCCGAATACTTGTTCTCCCGCTCAAGTTTTACTAACCGTGAGGGCCTGCTGCCACCAACTTCTAATAATAATTAAGGCTGAGCTGGATCCCAGGAATTGTTTTATGATTGGGGGAAATCCAGGGTAGTTGTTGAATTCTATACTAGTCTGTGTACAAGAGTGGGAACGCCTCTGTTAGCTCTAACTACCTGCTGAGAGTCTGGCTCTTTACAATGGGTGTGTGTGTGTGTGTGTGTGTGTGTGCGGAGGCGTTTATTGATTATCCTCCTCCTTCGGATTTCCGCTTTACCTCACGGATGATTTTTTCCTTCTCCAAGAAGAGGAGAGTCTCTTTATAGGAGTCTCCCGGGCTAACTGACTGAGAATTGGACCAATGTGAGCAAGAACCGTTGTGAGTTTATACATCTATCTATCTATACATATCACACAAGGGTCGGAACGGATCAGATTCAATCAGATAGTCCGCAGATCAGAGGAGTTCAAGTCAACTCAGATACAGCGCAATATCAGATCAGATCAGATAATCGATTTTTGAATCTGGGCTGCATTAGATCAGAACAGATAGGCCATTATCTGTCAGATATCCGCGGATTATATATGAATCCGTAGATTTCACCAGATCAGATTCGGATGATCTATTATTTATCTTCCATTTTCCGGATCAGATCAGATAATTGAATTACCTGATCTGTTCCCAAAGTATACAAATGACCGCTTTAACCAGATTGCCGTATTTGCGAAGAGCTGGTCTACGAATATCACCTTGCACACACTCAACCATCCAATCCATACTGTATCCCTTTCCCCTCCAATGTTTTTTCGTCCCAGCTGCTCTCTACTTTTTTTATTTTCATGTAGTCCTGTGACGGGATCCCCAGTGATTTCCGGGAAATGGAGAGATCGAGTGTGTGAGCCAGGATTGGATTTTGGAAAACAGGATGAATATTCCCTACCTCATCTCTCGTTCTCTCTCTCTCTCTCCCTCTTTTCCTTCCCCTGAAATGTGGAAATCTACGCACTGAAAGGGGGGAAGAGAGAGTTCCGATTGGCGGAGGGGAAATTAGTTTCTGGAGAAATTATGGGATTCCCCGAGAGCCATTTATACTCTAATTCCAGACTTGAGGCTGGGAGAGATCCTCATGCTGCTGCTATGGCTAAATGAGACACGTCAACTTTTACATATTTGACTTGTGCGAGTGGGATGATATTTTCGTTTATCATATAGCCATAGGAACGGAATTGAACGAGCTTATAGTGTTCACTTGATGGATTGATTTGCATGGGTATGAGAATACGGGTATTAGTGCCGGAGTGACATGGTCGCGGCTAATTTGAATGAGCGGATGGAGTGTTGTGTATGTAATTTAGTTATGGAAATGAGAGGGATGCATGTGTGTGAGTGGAAAAAGCAGATGGAGTTTTCTCAATAAAGGCATGAATGGGTTAGGCAGGTCACAACTACAAGCCACGACCACTCATGCTACTAGTGCACGAGGCGACGCAGGGCTACTATTTGACTCTCGCCATGGGGGTTTTGCTGGTGCTGAGTGAGAATGGGGCAGTGCAGAAATGCCTGGAAGGCTAATATGGTCGTTTACCACGTTGATAAAACGGGACTCATCGCCATATTAGAGGCGGAGATGGTCCTCCTCCTCCTCCAGTTGTTAGATGGCATGGTGGCATGCAGGACGTTTAGTCTATAGGTTTGCATATGCCTTAAGGGTGACCACGGATCTGTCTCTTTTGCACAAGTTGTGCGGACAGTCACAGTGGGCGACCTGCCTTGTGTGTGTGTGTATTATAGGTATTAGTATTTACTCCTGTGAATGCGGGAATTGGATATTGGAGAGGGATGGGGGTTTTGATGGGGAACGGCTGGAATGACTTCCATTATGCCCGCCCATTTACTGTCCGGGTTGTGTGCGTCGTGCGTGTAGCGTACTTGTGTGAGTTGATGTGAGGGCACTGAAGGGTATAGTACATACATAGCTATAGTAAAGACTTTTGCAACAGTTTGTCTGTCTCGATCCGCGCGCGCACACACACACACATTCAGACACGCCAGGAACATTTGGAGTCGTTGTTGATAAAATACGAATAGAATATAATTATTACCCTCGTGGGCATGTTCGGAGTTGGAAATTAATTAACAACGGCTTCTCCACGGACTGTATACATGGGACTTGAATGGATGATGATTACAGAGTTGCGTCTGGGTGTGTATGCCTTTTGTGTGCATATGTTCGTGTGTGGAAGTGTGTTCAGTGCTCTGCTCTTTATTGTGGGCTTGTCGTCTGCTATTGACAAATCTGCCACACTCCTCCAGCCAACTTTGAGCCTTGCCACTGGCCATATGTTATTACGTACGAACGGAGGAGGACATGGTTTGTCGCTCACAGAACAGTCTGTGTGTGGAATTGTGGCCACGAGGAAGTTGCTCCGCAGAGTTAAGAGCTATAATGTAATAGCGAGACGGAGTTACTAGTCCTTCCTGTGTTCTCGTTGTACTAGTGACTATTATTCCCGAAGTGTCCCATTTTTTTTTCATCTCAAAGGTCCTGAACCTGAGTCTTTACTAGCAGTGATTATTAGGGCGATTGGAGTGGGAAAGGGACTCCGTTTTTTCCCGCTGTCATAAAGTAAGTGGCCGTGTTCAGAGAAGGTGTTGTTATTGTTTTTGTTGTTTTCGAACGTGAGTGAGCCTTAATGGTGGTGTGGCGGAGCTGAAGGAAGACGCCCGATGGTTGGGACGAGAGGGCTGTTATTAGTGCAGGCGGGTGGTGTTCGTCGGGTTGGTGGCAGTGTTTTGGATTTAAGTGTGGGTTGAGAAGGGTGGAGTGGGCGGCGGATAGACGCGGAGGATCAGGTGGAGTTGCGGATAGGAGAGGAGATTTGCGGAACTGACTTGGTAGCAAGTGTATGAGCCAGACTGACGACGACGAGGGTAAGTTGAAGTGGCCATGGCCGTCCTCTCTCACAGTGGTGGTGGTGGTGGTGTGTGCACATTTTATTTTTAACTATAGCTTTATGTTCTCTCCTCCGGCGCAGTAGAGAGGAACATGCCTCAACGGATTTAAATTTCATGTATATATAATATAGACGTGATCACTCAGCCGAATTAATGTTGTGGGCTCGCCTTGTGATATTTGCATATGATCTATAGCGACCCATATTCCCGCCCCATTATTTTCTCCCCAAACCCTCCTCCACGTGCGTTATTATTGTGGTGGTGGTGATGATGATGATGATGAAGCTACGCGAGGCGCACGTAGGCCGGTGGGGAGTATGCAGGGAAGGCAGGTTGAGTGTGGGAAGGAGCGGTGTAGCAGTGGTGAGTATGTCCACCGCTGCTGCGCCGTTCCGTTCCGCACTACTTTCAAATGGGAGCTCGCTAATAATAATAAATTGTTGATGAAAAGAGAGTGAGAGGAGGGGGGCGTCAACTTGAGATGTTTCTTGGAGGAATCCTCTGCTGCACTGTGCGAGCTCGGTGTAAGTGACTGATGGAGAAGTAGTGAAGCTACAAACTTATGTATTCCTCGCCACAGTAATGATAATTACAGGCTTGATTATAAGCTGTTACTGGATACGGCGGTGGCTCGCGGAGTGTCTCAATTTACTGGTCCGGTCATCCCGTGGCAACTAGCAACTACTCAAGAGTGCGGCTCTGCTGTAGTTGGTAGGTTAGGTTCTCTGTTCATTATTGTAAAGAAGTGCGCAGGCGCGGATTAATTAGCGGGGAATTTCTAATCCAAGGTTATTTTTAGCGATGCTATATGCCAGTGATAATGAGCGGAGCTGGTCGATGCGCGTTCCTGTTGTCGGCCGGTATCGTCCATCGTCCCCCGGGTGTTGCTGGCTTGGTCAGTTCAGTGGTGGCAAGTTGGTGCTACTATGTATGCATTAACCCGCGGGTTGGAAATAATTTGAGCATTTTGCGAGGTACTCATGCTTGTTTGGTCCGTACTCCATAGCCTCTACTATTGGTCTGCTCAAACTGTAGATTTGATTTGACATTATGGATGAGTTCTTGGGAAGAGCATGGGACGGGTTGAAGAGCTGTTAATAAAATTGATTGAATGAATGTGCATTGGATGCAGATCTATATATATGGTGTGAAGATTATGCTTTCCTCCATGGTGGCTCATTGCCGTTTGCGGATGTTCCTATATTGTTATGATGATGATGATGGTGATGGTAAATCTTGTCTGATTTATCTCTGTCAGTTTCACAAGCGTATATGCAATTGAGGCGGGCAAGGATGGCGGAGAGCTACTCGCCATCGTTCATTGAAACGTTGACTTGGGAGCTGGTGTAAAAGATAGTGTGATATGTGATTATGCTATTGCCTAATAGTTCCCTATCGCACATGTTTTCCAATGCAGAATGCTTAGGATCTTTTCAGATTAGTCCCTTGTCAGCTAGTGAGCTGTATCAGTTGGCGACCTTTGTGCGTGTGTGTGCCGTTGTATGTTGTGGAAGTGAGTGCGAGTGAACCAGAATCGCCTCTTTGCAGTTCGTGTAATGTACAATGTTGAAGTGTTTGGTGGTGGTGCGGTGGTGGGACTGATTGAAAATGATATGGGAGCGAGAGGGAGGGAATACTTGATCAGAATCATGTACATGCGTCAGTGGAAATAATAAATATGCAATCTACCGGTCGATCCTCACTGACAGCAGTCGTCTGTTCATTGAAAAGGGATGATAGAAATCATGGAATGCTGCTTGTAAATTATTTCCTCGTGGTGCAGCTCAGTAGGAAGGATAATGTTGAGCAGCTCAAGTATTGAATTAAAGTACTCTTATTTAACACTGCTCGAGTGTGTGTTCTGTTGTGTAACGAAGGATGGAGATTGAGCAGCCCTTATTCCCTTTATTCCCACCGCTCTCAAGCCGGAGGATTAAATTTGATGACGTGTGGGAAAATTTCGCTTCACATTGTCATCCATGCAATGACGGATGCTACGAGAGCTGGGTGTTGTAATAGAATTGTAGAATATTCATTAATAGAGTAATATGAGAGTCGGGAGGACTCTCGGGCGTCTCAGTTAGTCCCATGTAAACTTACTGCATGTGTTTTTCTTCTTGTGTGGGAATCCAGAGTGTGGACGTCTGTTCGAAGTGAACAAGTATAGCACAACTTGTGCATGTGCTCGTGTGCGCCAAAGTGTGTTATAGTTGACAGTCTTGGTATTTCAAGTCATTGAGGACGAACCATGGTAGAGTCTTGATTGTTGAGGTCAATGATGAAGAAATGGGACAGTGACTTTTTTTGCACTCTTCTTCCCTATTTGTCATCATCATATGAATAATCTGCGCCACGAGTTGGGGGGGAATGCTAATATGTTCCTTATCTGAGGATAATGGCCCGCACGCTCAAAGTTTCCCAATATGCCCGCGTGTGTGCTGCTTGTATTTGTGTGAGACTGTTGTGTGTGAGTTGAGATTATTCGTGAAGGGATCAATCCGGCTGGGATCCGGTTAAAAGCTGCTAATTACATTCAGAGCGGAGGACCGTGTGCCGTCCGTGCATAATATGTGTGCAATTTCCCCCCTGGTTTGAGTGTACACACTCCTCTTGTTGACTTGTCCAGCAGCTCTACCAGCATCATCATCCACAGCAGTGCTCGCCTCTTTACTTTTGTTGTTGATCCCATATTTTTTTCTCACGGAGATTCCTTCTTGAATTCGTATCAGTCCGCCAGCCATCCCGCGGAAGAGCTGAGAATTGCTGTATAAAATATACGGGAGGGATACGAACTATAAAAACCGTCCGCCGCTCCGAGTTCATTGATTGTCAGTGGGGCTTGTTGTTGTTGTGGTGGTGGTGGTGGTTTGCTAATCTACTCCGGGTTATCGATTGACGGACCCCAAAGTTGGAAAAGTAGAAGAATTCAACCTTGTTTACCTTTCACTCCCACTTAATTATTTCCTCTCAAACCCGCTCCCTAAGGAACGGACGGTATTCACAACTGCGGTAGATATACGTATGTATGGTGTGTTAGTATTCTGTGAGCTGGCATTCCAGACCTTGATTACCCCGGAACTTGCTGCGAGGAGTAAAGGCGGGTTGCCATAGCCCTGTGCGAGCGTGTGAGTGTGTGACTGTGTGCTCTTGTGTGAAGGGAGGAAAATAATGTATTGCGTCCAGGAGCTGCCGCAGAGTGAAGCCCCGTGGTCTCTACTCGGCTTGAGCGGCCAGCTTGACATGGCCTTGGTGGAGACGAGCTGGCAGTATGCACACTGGACTCCAATGTTCCTCCCGAACCATGTGGACGAGGAGAATATATTCCGAAATGAGAATTACCTTTACGATGAGCAGCAGGGTGGAAGGGATTGTATGAAAGAAGATGAGGTGAATGTTGAGCGGCTTAGCTGGAGGATGAAAGAGGATGACGAGGATGAGAGCAGTGGGAGCCTTTGTGTGGTTTCGGCGGCAACGGCGGCAGTTGTTCCCCGCTCCACACCGTCAGGCCGGAGATCGGGTGATGTGAGCCGTCTGACTGACGAGCTCAACCAGGACATGCAGTGGGATGGGAGACAGGCCAAGAATTTCATTCCCTGTTCTTGCCCACGGCCAGAACGGGTGAGGGAAGATGCGAAACTTCCGTCTCCCAATAATGCCCGTGATTGTGAGAAAAGGAGGGCCGGAGCAGTGCTTTGTCGGAGTCATCTTCCGCTCTTATCTCCAGGTAGGTCGGACATGATGCGGCGGGGGATGATGATCCCTCTTTCAGGAATAGAATGAACTTTAAAGGGGAAAATATACGGCGGAATGACTTGTTTTTCTTCTCTGCGGCCCGTGATCATGGGCGCTGTGGAGGGGGAGTTTTGGTGGGAGGTAGAGGAGCATCACTACTACCCGCTCAAGTCGGTCCCTTTCCGCTGTTCATCTTTTCTGACGTATCCTGATCTCGTATAATATAACGAAGAAAGTAGGCAGGATGTGCGGAGGTCATTGAGGACGATGTGGCGTTGGGATGCCTTGAGGATGGATTATTGAAAGTTTTTTGACACTTTTGAAAGGAGGTAGTTAGTTGGACAGTTGGATGTGGGAGTTTATGTACGTGTGTGTGTGTGTGTGTGTGTACAACTTTTGAATTTTCTTGTTCTTGTTCAACTTTCAGATGCGCCGGCGGCGGAAAGGGAAGAGCTGTTCGTCCAGAAGCTCCGACAGTGTTGCGTCCTGTTCGACTTCGTGGCGGACCCCCTCTCCGATATCAAGTACAAGGAAGTCAAGCGCTGTGCTCTCCACGAGATGGTCGAGTATATCACGACCCAGCGCGGGGTCCTCACGGAGCCCGTCTACCCAGAAGCCGTCAACATGGTATGAATATGAATCTCATATATGACTCCGAACCGGAATGTCCGATATATGTATATATATATATATGTGTGTGTGTGTGTGTGTGTGTCGATGTGTCGGTTAAGAAGAATGAGGTTTTTTCTGAGCTGATGTTAAAGAGCAAAGTTTTACCCATGTCATGGTTGAGTGCAGTTCTGAGGAGGAATGAAAGTCTGGAGTTTTGCCCCCGGTGGAAGAAGAAGAGTTTGGCAAAGCTCCATTAATGGACAAGGCAATGATGACAGCCTTTTTTTTAATTGGAATTTCCCCGGATCATTGGCAGTGGAGCTTAATTTCCCTCGACATTTTTTTCAAGTCTCTTTCTTTTATTAGGTGGAGAAGGGGGAGGGAAGGGGGGGCTAATGTTTGACGTGTCAGATGGGAGAGTTAGTATGGGTGATGGTCGGACTGTAGGTGTGGGAGATCGATGATGTAATTATGGATTAGGTGTGGAGGAGGTAATTCCTCGCCCCTGTGCTGGACTGTGAGAGGGAGTTGAGGGGAAATTGGTATGGATTACGGGCAGGAGGAACCCGCAAAGAGATGGATCGGGTGGACGTGGAAGGAGGGAAAGCATATGTGCGTATGTGTTCATGTGAGCGTATGCAGTGGGTATAGCATGACTAAAGGGCTACGCGAATAGCATCGTAATGTTGGGTGTGTATATTTATGTGGGTCTGAGAAACTTTTTCCCTTCTCTTCCCAGTTTGCCGTGAATTTGTTCCGAACACTCCCGCCCTCATCGAATCCCAACGGAGCAGAGTTTGATCCGGAGGAAGATGAACCAACACTTGAGGCGGCCTGGCCCCACTTACAACTAGTGTATGACTTCTTCCTAAGGTAAGGGCCGAAGAAGCTTTTAAGTTCTACACCACAACGTACCCTTGATGTTTTTACTTGTTCAAATTTACCGACTGCTGCTGCTGCTGCGGATTCGATTCCTTGTCCCAGATTATAAGTTGTTGACTCATCATCTCTTTTGAAATTGGCTTTGATGGTATTCATAGAAGCAAAAAAAATCTTATTGGCTCCGTCGATTGAGGAGAGGAGGACTGTGGGATTGTATATGAAAGACTGCTGTCTCGATTTGGTGGAGTAATGGGAACTATGAGAGCGGGGACAAGGGAATTTTGGCAGCTGTGTGTATAAAATTGCCTGTTTTAGCTCCTTTCCAGCAGCTCGGTCCCCTGCTGCTATTGGTTTAGCGGTTGAATATATTAGGGGGATTTAGTTGGGTGGAACGGCAGATGGGCCCGGGCATAATTCCTGCCGCCCTCAGCTGATATTTTATGGTGTCATGACGACGACGAATAATGGTGCCATAATGGTGATGTCCTTCTGTTCTGCAGGTTCCTTGAATCCCCCGACTTCCAGCCCAGTATTGCCAAAAAATATATCGACCAAAAGTTTGTTCTTCAGGTTAGTGAATAAATACCATCATGGCTTCTTACTTCACAGTTTCTGAGCCTGAATGGATGGGATGACGTTGACAATAATGTTTCGTGTTGGTTTTTGTATTATAGTTGCTGGAACTATTCGACTCGGAAGACCCAAGAGAGAGAGACTTTCTGAAAACGACGCTGCACCGTATTTATGGGAAATTCCTTAACCTCCGAGCCTACATTAGGAAGCAGATCAATAACATATTTTACCGGTTCATATACGAGACGGAGCATCACAACGGGATAGCGGAGCTGCTCGAAATTCTGGGAAGGTACGGACAAGAGTGAGGCAGGGAAGGAGAGAGTACATGCTGTGTACTTGGTCCAATCTGCCTGCTGGCTCATCTCTGGGGATGTTAAAAACGTAGGCCGTGTGTTAGGCGTGATTGGGGCCATGCAGTTGTCATGCCATTGAATAGCGGTGTGTGTGTGTGTGTGTGTGTGTGTGTGTGTGTGTGTGTGTGTGAGGAGCACCTTTGGACAAAAATACGACTGTCAGCTGTTGACATTATTGTCGCCAGTGATTCCCACATGTTGTTCCTACGGAAATATGATCTTGGCGGGATATGAAGTTAATAATGTCCTTATCTGCTCCCCGTGATATTATGCGTCTTACGGAATGTATGAGAGATGATGGAGCGTGGGCGAAGCTTTCTCGAAGATAATTCTACCCTTTGGAGTTGTCGGAAAATTTGTTTGAAAAGAAATTATTTTCTTGGAGAATTTTTTTGCGCCAGTATTTTTTAGAAGCATGAAAGTAATTTAGTTGTGATGTAGCTGCGGAAATAGTGTATAAATAAATAAGCACGGTTTCCGTAGTTGTCAGATGGGAAAAGTTGTAGGTATGTTCTACTAAGAAGTGCGTCTAAATTTCTTTCAGTATAATTAATGGGTTTGCTCTGCCGCTGAAAGAAGAACATAAAACGTTTCTCCTAAAAGTGCTCCTACCGCTTCACAAAGTGAAAAGCCTGTCTGTGTACCACCCCCAATTGGCATACTGTGTTGTTCAGTTCCTGGAGAAGGATCCTTCCTTGACGGAACCTGTCATTCTGGCTCTGTTGAAGTTTTGGCCGAAAACACATTCACCGAAGGAGGTACGGTTTTCTGGTTGTTTAGTTCATATACTAAGGGGATTTGAAAATATTAAATTGTTTACTTGGGTTTTACGAGAGTGAGTTGATGGAACTTCCTTTGCATTTGGCTTGTAGGTAATGTTCCTGAATGAGCTAGAAGAGATACTGGATGTGATTGAACCTGCAGAATTTAGGAAAGTGATGAAACCATTGTTTAAGCAACTTTCCAGATGTGTTTCTTCACCACACTTTCAGGTGGGTTTTCACTGAAGTTTCCAGCAAATAGTGTATAGAGGGATTGTAGCGAAGTTGGCTGAAGTCAGAGATCTGCGGGTCATTGAATCACGTGGGGAAAACATTTTATTTGTTTCTTTTGCAGGTGGCTGAGCGTGCTCTGTACTATTGGAATAATGAGTACATCATGTCTTTGATTAGTGATAATGCAGCTGAAATCCTTCCTATTATGTTTCCCTCTTTGTACCGTAATTCGAAAACTCATTGGAACAAGTAAGTGTGAGATCTAGAGCAAGTTTATTGCTCAATGTATTGTCCAATGTTGGATTTGAATTCTGGCAGAGTCACAGCTTAACTGTTTGTTAACTGGAGCTGTCACCGTAATGTGACACTGGAGGCACGGAAGAACTCCTTTACGCTAACGTGACTTTTTTGTTTGATTTTCTTTGCAGAACTATTCACGGATTGATATACAATGCCTTGAAATTATTTATGGAGATCAATCAAAAGCTTTTTGACGAGTGTACCCAAAGCTACAAGATACAGAGGCAGAAAGAGAAGGAGTTATTTTTAAAACGGGATGATATTTGGAATAAAATAGAAGAAGTTGCAGCCGCAAATCCTAATTTTGCCCTTGTCGGTGGCCAGCCTTCAGACCCTCAGATGTACACACCACCTACTAATGAGGAGGGAGCTGACATAAATGATATAATAAGTTATGATAAACAGTGGCAGCGATTTCCTGAGGTGAGTCATCTCTACTCAGGTGTGGTAAAATTGTGAAGTTCGTGGGACTTTGCAGTATAGATTATTATTATCGTGGTTGATCCTACCTTGTTCTCTGCTATTCACAGGAGAATAAACCCAAAAATAAGGAGAAGCCATTACTTCGTCGCAAGTCGGAACTTCCTCATGATACGTACACGCTGAAGGCATTGAATGATCACAAGAGGGCTGACGAATACTTGGCCACCCCACCTGATGTGAACAAGTGCTAATTGTAAATTCTATTCAGTCCATCATATGCGGTGGTCCATCACATGCGCTAGGTGTGTGTGTGCGTGTGTGTATGTATATGTTTAAAACCAGTGGATAAAAATAGCAAATGTGGGAGTAGGCGTATGAGAGGGTATGATGATGACCCCTCGTTTCAAAAATGCGATAACTCTGTAAGCATGCCGGCTGACATGCATGCCTGATTTTTCGTTATGATATACAACAATTAACTTAGAAAAAATTTTCTCCTTTTTGCATGTAAGCGTATGTACTGTAGTGTTTGATTGATACTAAAGCTTATAAGCTATAGTAAGATCTATGGCCGGAACAAAAATATCCTGACCTATAAAAGTACAGTGCTAAACGTTAATACCGTAAGAAGGAATTACGTCGTCAGTTTGTGTAAAAGCTGGATAAAATGAGAGTGTAGGGGTAAGTTGTTATGTTTTTCTCTTCTTTGGTCGAAGACTGTACTTTCGTCTGTGAGTGCTCTTTTACATGATGTCAGGAATGGAACGGGGTGTAATGTCTTCGATCATATTATTCGATGTTAATAATGTCTGCTGGGCCAGAGAAAAGTTATTTTCTCACGTGTACGCTGTATCTTTCTACACTGCGTCGGTGTCAATTTCCAGTCACTCTATCCTTCCCTTCAAGTTGATCATATTATTGTAAGTTATCACTCCATTTCCGTATGCGCAGCAATTCCATGTTTCATCATAGCGTGTTGAATACTTTGAGTAAAAACTCGATTGAGCTTTCCCAAGTAGAAAATATAACTGAATTTCTTTCAAAATGTGATGGAGTTAAAGAACAGGTAGGACTTTGCATACGGTGAACCTGTAATTGGAATAATAATTTGTGTCCGTGCTAGTCTATGAGCATAGAGATTGATCCCGCTTGGACTTCTTTCGCGCCACTGTCGTTAAGCAAAAAATACGTTTCATCCAATGTCTACTTACGGTAAGAAGCATTGTATTTCGTGTGGTGTATTTCAAAGTAGCTAGTCCTCCACTCCCACTGTAAATTATAAGCTTCAGTGGAATCTATTTCGATCACAAGGACTTCTAGGCTTCATTGGAACCTGTTTTTCAACTATCAAAGTCTGTCTAAATTGCTTGGAGTTTATACTTTCCGATTCTTCACAGTTTGTTTCCCTCGTATACTTTTAGCGTATAAAAAAGAGTGTTGCTGAACTAGTGAAACCTTTGTTTTCTTCGCAATGAGATTCTCGCATTCGTATGACAATCATGCCATTTAGTAATATGATAATAGTAAACGCTTTATGCAATTCAGCTTAGTGTATTCATTTCCGTCACACTACCCACCCCCTGTAATGACTAATAATTATAATGTAATCCGTAGTGTGTGCTTTGGCTTGAGTTGTGACGAAAGGGGAGCAGATTTCCTTGATTTCCTGTTTGATATTGGTCCTCCGGTTTTGTGTGTCCAAGTAGGATATGTGTCCTCCTAACTTTTGAGTAGTAAGGATACGTCTGGGAACATGCAAGAAATTCTGTAAGGAAGTATAGGTAAGGATGACGTGAAGGTACATTCCAGAATGATTTTAACGTCGTTTATGAAAATGCTGGTTTTTCAAGTGTAATACAGGACGTGTTCTCCATCGCATCGCAGTCTAGTTGTAGGTAGCCATCTAACACGTTGTTGTCCATACGCTACTCCAGCTGAACTATAGGAAATAATAATAAGGTTGTAAATCTCTCCAAACCAAACTGCTCATAATATATAGTGTGACAATTCCTGCTAAAGCCAAAGTGATGCGGTGGAGACTTGATTAGTAGGATATGATTTGAAAAAAATCATTGTTGACGATCAGAATGTTGTCACTTCCAAGTCTGACATGATAATGAACTCGCCGAAGACTTGAAAGTGTGTGGGAAACTGAGAAATGGGCTTTATATAGAAAATTCGGTCGATAGATGTTTTCCGTGATATGTTATACGTTTAGGTTTTTTGAGTACTGTAAAGTTAGTTCAGTTGGATAACACCACTATTTCTGAACAGCGAAGTAATTTAACTGAACTTAATTGAACACGAACTAATTTAAAACTAGCTCATAGAAGGCTTGGATCGAATTATTATGTTTGAAAGGAAAGGGTTCATGAATGCGTTTTAGACACTTCAAAGCAAAAGGCCAAAAATAGCACGATAGTCCACTGTTTGCAATAGGATTAAATAAGTTGCCACTGTGTACCCCGTATAATAATAATGCAAGGCTTGCAGTGGAATTAGTTTGGAGTTTTAGTCACTAATAACTGACTTTCGGCGGTATCTGTGAGAGTGGTAATTTGGGAAAGTGTGAGATGTCCAACTTGTTTGGCTATTAAGGTTGTATGAGTGAGGACAAGAATAGTCATCACATACCGGCGGCGACGAAGCCCATACGCTAAAGAACAAGGCTGAATGCTCGTAATATGGTAGCATCGTAATATAACAAATTATCAGAGATCAGTATGGTCGGCTAGTAGTGCAGTATGAAATGTTGCACAACGGTTTCTGTTTGGAAAAAAACTTCTCGGCTTGGTACTGTATTAGTCGTGTCTCGTGTCTTGTTTCTTGGCCAGTGACATTTGACATTATTTACTGCAAACTTAATCACTTTGTATGTACAACAATAAGGATAACATTATTGTTATTATTATTATTAGATACCCTTGTTATAGCTTCGGAATGGTTTAGTGCTACCGTGTTTCTAACTTACATGTTGCCATAGATATAACGAACTGAATAATTCTCGGAACGCCCTAATAGTACTTTTCTCAGACCGTGTTGGAGAGCTAAATGGAGTTGCTATTTGCTATTGTTATACATCTACAGTTGGCCTACCTGTATACATACTGTAGCGGAAATTTTGCCATCAATTGACTACAATAGGGTCGCCGAACAGGCTGGTGAGTCCGGCCAGAGTGTTTAAGGTGAACTGTGAATCTGTTTTTGTATAACAAGATAAACTCAGACCCAGACTTTGGTGTAAGGACACTGCATGTTTGTCACACTGTAAAGCAGATACACATAAAAAAGGGTCAGTCCTCTTTTAAGCCGAAATATTTGAGTGGTAAAAAGTACCTTTTGTAATAAGCCGTAATATTATTTATTGTAAGACTATCGAAAATGTGAAAAGATTGATGTCGATAAACTTGCAATGTCATGAGCTCGTTAAAGAACACGAGTAGGACCACACGTTATTGCGTACGCAAAAAATTAAGATCACAACATGGAATCAGTCAAAGGATAAAAAAATGATAACGAGGATAAATTTAGACATTGTGGATGTGATGCGAATACGAAGAATGTAGAGGAATTATGCATGGATTATGTATGCTTGAGTCCGTTCTGATTGTCCTCAAAATTTTCACCCGTTTCATCGGTCTTCGTGTGTATCTGTGAAATGTTAAACCTCAAAACATTACAAGTAAAAACATATACCTGTACTATTGTATGCACAATAGTACCCAAAAACATTGATGTTCGATTGTGTACATAAGTGATACAGACTGAAAAAAGTAAGATTGATTATGAGATCAATAAAACTTGAAACAAACCTCGCAGTGTTTAACTTCATCGAAGCATATCTTGACGGAGATTCGAGACCAGTTCCGAGATCAACTTGAAACGTTTCCTCTAATTTCGTTGTACAGCAGTTTTAATGTAGCAGGAGCACGCTGTATTTTATGAAAATTGGTTATTCGTATCTTAAGCGACTAACACTGAGTCGACTTTGATCATAAAACTCAAAATGATTTTCTACTTCTGAACAACTAACGATCATCTCACTCAGAAGCATTTTTGCTTATTCCGGGTCGGACTTTTCGGTGACATCAAATCTGATGTCCGGCGTGCATTTCCAAACGTCTGAACGAAGAAAATTACAACGAGTGCAAGATTAACAAGCCAACTGGTCAGAAAAGACGACACTACGCAGGGTAGAGGCCACTGCTGCCAAGGGCGGTCCCAGTCAAGTGGTATGACGATCGTGCCAATCCATGCACCAAATAATGTGAGCAAAAACCTCCATTTTGCTATCCAAAGGGAACCGCTGCTGTGTTTCCATGCACTGGAAATAAAAATAACAGACCTAAGGCAGCCTGAGACGAGACAAACAGAGGAACTTAATTGTGGTAGCTATGTCAACAATTACCTTATGTATAGGACTTCAGGAAGAATGTTCGTGGGATGTATGACTAGGGCTAAAGGAAAGTAAAGGGACGAAAAAAGTAGAATGCTGAACTCCAATGTCAGATTCCATTTCCTGTAACACAAAAATTCCACATTCGAGCTTCTTTTAATTTGATTCACTTACGGAAAACTAAATAGATGAGGCCTATTCACAATTTACCCCTTTGATTATAATAAATTGGTTCTAGGTCAAGTGATACAGTAGAAACTGATACAGCACTAGTGAAAAAGGCACAACTCATTCATGAACAAGTGATCCACTGGACAACCGGCTCACTGCCTTTTGATACAGCGGACAGCTGCGATAGGCAACTCGTACACCTAATAACTGACACAGTGGGCGTTTGATGCACAAAAAACTGATTCAGTGGACAAGGGACACACGCAGAGCTGATCCAGTGGACAATTCGTATGCTGTTTTTTCATACAGTGGACAACGGAAACACTAGTATTCATACAGTGTGGAATGAGGCTGCATCAAGCTATGTATTGCACTACCGACGAACTCTGGGAGTATTGCATCATGGTAAAAAATCAGAAGTTATTTTAACAACACAAATATATTTCATCAATATCATTCCATTCTATAAATATCTTCAACATATTGCTCCTATAAGACCTATTCCTTTCGACTAGTTCAGTTTCCACTGGACTACATGTCCGTTTACCTAATAAATGATGGGTACCGCGGAGCCAAATCGAGCTTAAATTACAATGAAAAGGCGCTGTAAGGTAAGGATATTGATGGCAAAACTGAAATTCGCTCCAAACATATTCCACGTGTAATAAGCGCACTTTTACGCTTCGAGACAAATTGAAGGGTAGGTAACATTTTCTGAGCTCAGTGTGACTTGAAAGTACAACTGTACGTGCGCCAGGCGTTGGAAAAGTTTGATTCGAGGTCCTAGTATTTAAAAAAGGCAGAAATTGAAGTGCCACATGCTATGCTTATTTGATTAGTGCCAGCCCGCACTAGAACATAGTTATTTTAAGGAACAGCTGACGACAGCAAAACAGCGGTAAGTGAAAGGAAGTTGTATTTTAAGACGTTATCTTTTAGACTGAAAGACCCTTACGCAAAGACTGGAGCCCCAAATAAAACGAACATGACGTGACCCACTACAACACCACCTAGGAAGTTGAATGCGCCTCTGACGATGTCCATTGCCTGTGTGTTTTCAATCAGCCATTCATTAGAAACAATGCAAATTGTCCTTATAATAGTTGGATTGTGCATAGAAGAAAGATTACCCGGATCAATGTATAGTCGAATCTTTGATGAAGGGATATCTGACCATGGTGGCCACGGCTGTAATGGTCATTGTCTCGTCTAGAAAACGGAAGGCGCCCTCCCTTGCCTCCACTTGCAATAGATGAACCTCCACTGTTTGCATCGAAAATATATCCGACAGGAAAACACCAGACAGTTACTAGAACTTTTACGACTTCAACTAACCACACTGAAAACACTACCGAAGAGGATATTTCTTGCCATTTTTGCAAATTTTCAACGTACTCTCCGTAACAAATATAAAGGATCAAGGAGAAAATGCAAGATGCCAAACTATAGACAAGATCGTGTTTGGTAATTGGATCCATGTGAAACGATGATGGCATTGCATGTGTAAAAATATCAAGGAATGAGCCTAAAAGACCCTTTACTTTGCCTAGAAGCACTTATGAGGACAGCTTGTTTATTACTTGAGGAAAATTGTTTCCATTTGAGAAGTCAGGTTTACGATGCATAACGCACCGTTCCCACTCCCACCCACATACTGATTTTAAGGGGTTCCCGCCTTGACGAAATTTTCCTTGCCTCACCTTGCCTTCTGAGTTGATTCACTACCTGCACAGTTCTGGTACAGTTCAGTTCACATCAAGAAGACACTGCTGCTAAAATATGCACAGATTTTCGCTAATAACACATAATATTGGTTGAGAGGGTACTTGAAAGTCTCAAAAACTGATGATTAGGAGGCAAGTAATTGGGTCCTAAAATTCAGATTTTTCGGTAACGTAATGTAAGGACAGCCCCTCTGCGGGAACAACAGAAAAATGCATTACAGGGTGTCTCAGAATGATGTCCTCTATTTGTTTTGTGAATAATATTCAAACCCCTCGGGCTAGGTTCATATGCAGTGCGAAACAGGGCTGAGTTTTTGTGATTTGATCTTTCAAAAAGAAGAGTGAAACCGTCAGGCTAATTTAGAAATAGGATCTGACCAATCGATTTCGGGGGTGTTTTAAGATAAAACGTCGTCGTTTTCATGTGGCAATTATTCATTTGATGTATTGTATTTCACTTAAGAATAATAAAAATCATTATATGCTTGTAGACAGTAAAAGTAAACTTATCTGCAGTCCAACTGAAGACACGATAACCTGCAAACATTTCTTAAACTCAACAACCTAAGTAGCTAGGAAAATACGCTAGTTATGGAAGTGTACTACATGTTGAGCTAGGGTAGTTACAGCATGAACTATTACAAACTACCCAGTTGCAAATAATTTTTTCGAGTTCCCCCATTGCTCATACCCACTACTTTGGAAGATTGGTGATCGTTCCATTACAAAATACCCATTACTTTATTATGAAATTGCGACCCATTATCCATTAACTATTACTTTTAATGTGTAACTGTACTTACACTATCCGTTAGATTGCCCGTAGGAACGATACACTGTTCCGGTTAGTTTCAAAATCGAGTTTAAATTGTTGCGTTACTGAATGTAGCGTAAGAATAAAGTGTGCAAAATATCTTTAAATCTCTCCTAAAAATCTTCTGCATCCCTTAAAATTAAATTTCAGCTGCGGTTTTTATGTCATATCCACGATCAATTGGCGGGTAGCCTCCTATTATAATGAAAAGGTTGAGTAGAGAAAGGTGTGCGAAGCTACAAATTTTAGGTGACATGTGGCATCTTTCATGGACGTTCCTTTCACATACTAATCGGTCCGAACCGTTTGCATCAGTATCATAATGGTACATTATAAAGGTTTGATGTGATGCAAGTGTCTTGCCTTATTCAACGGACAGTTGGTAAGACCTGTTTCTGTGAAATGCAGTGCACACGTGTGCACAGTGACCACACGACGCTCTAAAGATATTGGTATGTAGTTGAAAGTGATGGTTGTACTTGCAATTGCCCATTTACGCATTACATTACATTTTTTCGAAATTGCCACATCCCATTGCAGATGGGCTACGGGAATGCCCATTACCTATTAGTAATGGGTAATGGGAACTGCTGATAGGAATTGTGTCCAGTAAAATTGTGGTGGATTCTGGATTTGGTTTGTGTTGCTGAATTGAATTGGATTCGGAATGCTGGAAGATGGATTGTACTGAAGTGGACGGGATATGGGTTCCAGATTATGGAATACTTTAATTCGGATACTTAATACTTAATTAACTTAAAACTTGATACTTAATGCGATCTTAACAGCTTCAAAAAGCTTTGAAAGAAAGCATCGCTAAAATAATAAAATCCCAAAAATCGCCTTTATTTTTTTAATCGTAATTGTGCATAACTTAATCTGGCAGTTATTAATAACTGTAGATTTGTTCCTCCCCTAGCGGAGTTTAAATGCTTTGATTGTCAATTTAATCTTATCTCTGAGATGGACTGATTTTGGATTGCATACAAATGTAGAGCTGAATAGCTCATTAAGTTGACGATTTAGGTTCATATTCATGCAGTTACCTCGTCACATAACACAGTTTTAGGTAACTATACACAGTCATGTATACACTGGACTTTCCGCTTCCAGTTCGTTGGAACAACAAACAACGAAATTTCATCTCACAAACTCGCAGAGATGCTGCGGAAATGTCACAATGCCTCAGTGATACAATAAAACGCATTTGTAGGCACTTAACATTATATGTATCGCCAATCGCTACTAATTTTACAGTTCCGATTATTGTTGCTAAGAAATTTGGACGCGATGAAATCACATTCAGTGCGTAACACTTGAAAGATGCGGGGAAATAGTTGCTATCAATAAATTGTTTTGTTGACTAACTCCAATGAGCTCGATAGAGATACATGTTCATGACCAGTTGGGTGCTGCCTAAGTAAGTAGTAATCATAGTTTAAGGAGACCTCACGCACTAAGCCGACTTCCCGTCGTGCTGTATTCTCATTGTCAGGATGTAAGTTTGTCGAAGGAAAAATATCAGGTTTGTCAGTGTCCACGTCCACGCTACTCGCATGATGCGAGTCGCATCATGCGCATGAGCCGTGACCGTGATGAAACTTCAGTATGCTTCTGTATCAGCTCTTTTGTACGTAATTACCAAGGTTTTACAGTTTTGTTTATTATATAAGTTCCCTACGCTTCATGAGTTCAGCCCATGGCCGGGAAATGTCTGTCGTCCACTCAAAAACAACGATTAAGAAGCAACTCCAGCCATTTACTTCTCACGAGCACCATCAAATAAAAGGCTGTTTCAAAATAGCTCACATAGGTTCTATATCCCGAGATTATTTCTAGCCCTATGAAAGCAACAGGAAGTCTGCATCTGATGATACCGAGTCAACGACGGGCCCACGCGACTGTCCGAAACAAATTGAGACAGATCAAGTTAAGTGCCCACGAGTTGAACTAGAAGCTGAATTGGAAGTAATGAATGCATGCGCATGCATCATGCCATTCGCAATGCCCAAATGCAACTGGACAACCGTTCTTACATGATAGCCTGCAGCCTATTACGACCATCCATGCGACAGCCAGTCCGGAGGTTATTCTACAGCGGTCAACGGATGTCATGTCACCTACACTACACTTGCTTGACCTCTGCTCCCACGTGTTTTCCTAAACTATCCCTACACTAAAAGTTAAGTGGACATCAGAGCTAGTGACAATCTCACACGAGGTAGCTGACGATTTTTTCCTAAATGTCATTTTATAATTATGGACCTACAATTACCGGGACCTGCCACGGAACTCGAAGCGTCGCTTCCTCCTCACCTGCAACGGAATTATCGACTGGATGCTGATATGTTATTGTTTGTGAAGGAATATATATGCTAGTTTCAAGAGGCTTTCCTTTCATTTTCCAGTCCTCATGCCACTCTTTGACCATGGCAATGACTGCGGTTACTCATCCTATAAGCATTGGACCAATGTGAACATTATAATAGTGGAGTAATTTGGGATTCAGCGAGCCACAGTGCACGGTTTGAGTCTCCTGACTGGTATTGCCGTGTCGTTGGTGGTTCGAGAAGTGGCGTGATACCGTGCGAGCCAAGCCGAGGGCATGTACCAAACGTTGCAGAACTAACCTACCCCTAAAAGCATGTGGTCGCCTCCTGACTTCCCCGTTCCCCCTTTGCGTGTAGTCGATCTCGGCAAAGTCAGGCAGTCGAAACTCACCACTGTATTGTATACACCTTACACATATGCTCTGCGCTTCTAAGCTTGTGGCAGCAACTGTGCTGGTTCACACTGTATTTACGAGGGAGTCGCAGCTGACTGAGCGAGTGAGAGAAGGAACTGCGTACTGAAATTGTTAGGAGTTCCTTGGTAGTTCCCCTTCGGTCGGTCGCTGCTGCGTACGAATGCAGCTTATATATAAGTTCGGATCTTCTTGGCTCCTGGCTGTATATCCGGTCCTATGCGACAGGGAGAAAAAGTGAATCTCTCGTCGTCGGCCTCTTCACACATCACAACATGAGCCCACGTCATCTCTTACTTTTTGGTCGAGTGATATCGTTCGATGGCTACGTCAGTCGAGCTCACGTGCGCACGTGAATCCGTAGCAGCAACAGAAGGCGTCAAATTTGCGAGGACTATGCCACTAGTACCACCTTGGATTATGGGTCCCACGTCTTACGTATTTATGTTCCCTCACAACACGTGTAAATGCTGTAAATGGGTGGGGGAAAGGTCAGATGACATATAATTTGTAGTATGATAGGAAGTGCAAAAATCAATGGCGCGTAGTTCCATGCATGTTTTGAAACAAACGCTTTGCGATTTACTCTCATTCTCCAGCGGATATAATGTTTTTTATCAAATGACATGCGCCTTTCAAGCAAGTGCCATCCCCGACTGCTCCTGAATTTGTTCTCCTTATTTCTGATGGAGTAATTCAGCTCCTCCGAATCATTTTGCAATTATTTCCAGTTTTGTCCTAATGACTTTCGTAACAAGGTCGGAGAGGTTAGATATGCAAAGTTAAGGATAGTAATGCGAAGTTGGAACATTAGGAAAAGGCTGCTGGAACTAATGGATGAGAAAACATGAAAGGGATTTCGTGGAAAACAAGTTGCAATTTTTCCAACACAGCTGTAAGCAAGCTATGCAGCTTGCGCTTTGCGTAATTTAGCAGAAACGACGCCTTCCGCTCCCGCATTCTTCCATTAAAATGGTCCTTTTCTCCAACTCCAGCAAAACCATATTTATAAATCTGGTGGACTCGGGTCCAAGATCCATCTCACTGCCAGGAATCTGTTTGGTAAACACCGGACACAACAACAGCTATCCGCGGTGGACTACCGAACGAGCATCACGCGATATGCGTGACCAAACGATAATAGTGACAAAGGGCAATTGGTTGTTTACAAATATTACCTTCTATATGCTCAGTCGAGAACTGGAAGCGTCAATTTACAGGGTTTATTTTTGGAATCCTGGAGAAAAGTCGAAGTCTCTAAAATCATGAGTCGTATTCTCTGTGTACGCTGAAATGATACGGATCAAATGAATTAGCCGCGTGCTGTCAAAAATGATTTTTCACCGTCTTCCAAAACCAACGAACTTCCTCAGCTTGGAAATAACAGATACAAAAGTGAATATGTACGGGAAATAGTCCATGGCACAGCTATTAACCTTTTCATTTAAAATTTCTGGCGAAAGTCAGAATTTCCGCTAAAGTTGTGGCATTGCGAGGATGTGAAAAGTCAATAGAACTTCCACAATCGTGATGACACGAATAACGATGAAGTGGGGAATATACTGGATAGGCTGCAATAGTGGAATAATGACTCTCAGTCAGATGACATCAGGGAGTAACATACACTGGGCTGAAATGTCAGCCGAGCATGGTACAAGTGTATGGTGTGACTCTCCGGACGATAATCAATGTGCCCGAAGGCTCTTACATTAAGAACACGGCTGCAGCATGACTGACCACAGACTTAGGGCATGTGAACGTGGGTAAAAACCTCCACAAGTTCAACATGGGTCCTAGAGTGAGTAGATCGAGACCGTACGGCTCAAACTCGGCCTTTCATGCACTCAGCGAATGTGCACATGCAGACGAGAGGAAGAGGGAGAGAGAGCATATAGACGACAGATAAAAGAAGTTATCCTAGAGACACGCGTACTCAGAGCGCAACCGGTAGGGAAAAAGAGCAGATTCAAGGGGTGACTAACAAAGTACGGGAGAGATCAGTTGTTCATCATCACACTAATCCACGTACATTATCGCTCGTTTAACATATAGCCACTTTTATTATTCAACGTGGTCCAACGTCCAATTTAGGGAACTAGTACAACAACGCGTGAGCCGAAGCCAAAGTCCTCTTCCCTCCCGGCTTATAAATATTGAGTGCTGGGCCGGAAACTTTGACAGTTGTCGTATAGGCATGGCAGGAAGAGGAGCTCAGCTGACCAAAATATTTTGTTGGTAATCCAGTAATTGAGTGTGAGTGTGACGAAAAAGTTTGTTCCCTTAGTGACAGTAGGAACTTAATACTTTTTTGTGCGTTATCGCACCAATTTTTCATCCTAACTTTTTTTCATTCCCTTTCGCTCAGAAGCGAAGGAAGAAGGGAAAAATGCATTTGACGGAAGAGCGAGTCGCCAGTGGAGCGCAGAGTGATAGCGATAGTTACAGTAATAACGATAGCAAGAGTGACATGGAGATTCACACTGTCGGTGTAGAGGAAGGCGACAATGTCAGAGGTGACAGTATTAGGAAAATTACCGACCGACTGATTTCACAAGACAAGATGCCCGGTGGAGGTGACTGTGATACTCAAGTAGAAAATTGGAAGAAGAAGGGAGAGGCCATGGCGGATCCAAAAAATTCAGCAGAGGCCCTCCCTGAGCCTGAAAACGGGTACTTGGCCCGCACAAGTGAACTTGACGGCAAAGATGCACCAGACCAGCCATTAAAGATCGTTTGGCGAAACGTGCTCATCTTTTCCTACCTTCACATGGCCGCGATTGCGGGCATCATCATGATAGTAACGGGACGAATCATGTGGCAAACCCTAGTTTTCGGTAAGAAAGAATTAAGGATGTCATGTTTTGCCAGATTTATTGACCACGTTTTCGCCTGTGTGTCTGTGATGTGGGGTGACTGGGGCGTCCTATGGTAACGGAGCTCATAGTATGTATGGGAGCTCTGTCGCGTGAGCAGCAGCAGTTCAAGGTCATAGATGCAGAAGAAGGGGATTGTGCTAGAGCGGGATGTATAGTAGTGGTCCTAATGAAATATCGATTCTGGTTTTCCAGCCTGGTTCCTTCATCTATGTGGTGGGTTGGGAATAACGGCGGGAGCACATCGTTGCTGGTCGCACAAGGCCTATAAAGCCAAGACTCCACTCAAAATCATACTTGCCATCATGCAGACCATAGCGTTCCAAGTAAGTTCACTTTCGCACCGTTCTCTGTCCCCCTCTTTCTCTCTTCGGGAGTTAGAGACTTTAAGTTTTGGCTCCTATCGCATGCAGCCATGCCGTGATAGGATAATACCATGTCTGAGATAGTGAGAAGTCTTGCGGTGGGTCGGTACTCGTACTCGTTATTCACAGGCGAGCCTGAGAATGCGTCTCAAATTTTCATCCGGCTGCTCTCAGTCAACTCTGTCTCTCGATTTCCAATGAAGGGAGTTGAGATCGGGCAACAGTGTCATGCCAGCATAATAGTAATGATAATAATGATCCCTTTCCTGTATCTTTCGCAGAATTCAATTTGGGAATGGGTACGTGACCATCGCGTGCATCATAAATATTCGGAGACGCATGCTGATCCTCATAATGCTAAGAGAGGCTTCTTCTTCGCCCACATTGGCTGGCTCCTCTGTCGCAAGCATGAGCTGGTACGGGTCAAAGGGAAGGCTATTGACTTGTCCGACATTGAGTCAGACCCCATCATCATGTTCCAGAAGAAGTAAGTCATTTCAATTTATTGCTCTGGCCCATGAGTGCAATATAAGCCCTAACCAGTAAGATGGGCATGTGACGGACGCGTGATTGTGTATGTAGCTCCTGGGTACGTGAAGGTTAATGTGCTGTTCTATTGTACTACTATAGGTACCACCTCCCGCTTGGACTTCTGGTGAGCTTTATTTTGCCAGCCTATCTACCCTGGAAACTTTGGGGCGAATCTGTGCTAGGAGGTTTTCTCGTGGCTGGCATTCTGCGCTATACTTTCACTCTTAATATGACTTGGCTGGTGAATAGCGCAGCCCATATGTGGGGTTCCCGCCCATATGACAAGTAAGTTAGTATTCCGTCATCCAACCATGATCCCGTTCTAGTCCTGACAAGAAATGAGAAAGTTGAGTGTGAGAGTCCGGTGTTCCATACTCATGTGTACTGAAAGTTGTTCCAACATGTATGTAGTCTATCAGCAATTAAGTTCTGGTAATTAATAATAGGGAATGCTTTCGATTCGTTCTCATGTGAGGGTAGCTGTGGGTTCAATTAATTGCTTTTATCTCTATTTATTACATTCAACGCATCCGGCAGGCTGAAAAAGGTATCTTGAGTGTCTATCTGAGTGTAAGAAATTTTTTGTCGATTAAAATAACTTTCCCGCGCCAGGATTTCCAGTTTGATAGTTCTTTCTATAGTTTGTGGGAGCTTGCGGGCTGGTTATCCCCTGAAATCATGAGGGTGACAAAAGTCCAGGTTTTTGTATTGGGATTGACGACAGCCCGTGAGCCTGCAGTGGAGTCAGCTTTGCGTGTGGAAATTTGATCACATTCCGCTGGCAGTGCCAGCAATAACTTGAGTTTATTTTTGCCTGGTGTGAAATCACATCACTCAAGGTTCTCGTGATATGTTCATGAGCATGGGACGTGACTTCGCCAGGATTGATATGTAAATTTTAAAATATCACAAATTCTTCGAGTAGTACTGATAATCTTATTTCTTGTAAACTCCAGTCGTTATCAGAAGGACGGTATGGGAAGGACAAAATATTTTCGATTCAATTAACCTCAAATAAAAGCGAGCTTTCCCTCGGAACTAAGGTGCGCTATCCAGATCGCTTTGAGGAAGTTGATTCAGGATGAGGAAACGTTATTAGAGCACGTTTCTATAGTGTCCCCATTACATGTAGAAAGGGCATGTAGGCAGTAACAGTCTGAGGAAAAGTAGTAAATCATGCAAATGAGCACATACAATAGTTTTTTTAGTTTGCTAATGGTTCGGAAACCATATGATTGTGACATATATGTAAGTCGGACTGCCATCACACCTTCACCAGTTGGGAGGAAGTGATATAGCTATTGAATGGATAGGAAGCTATGGAATAATTGAACACGCGCTTGATGAGAGGGAGTCTATTTGAATACTAATGAATTTGCGTTTTTACTCTTGTGTAAAGGACGATCAACCCGTCGGAGAATAGATCCGTGGCTTTCTGGGCGTTCGGAGAGGGGTGGCACAACTACCACCACGTATTCCCGTGGGATTACAAGACAGCTGAGCTCGGACAGTACCGATACAATCTGACCACGGCCTTTGTCGACTTTTTCGCCAAGATCGGCTGGGCTTATGACCTGAAGACTGTTCCCAAAAACGTGGTTGAACAGCGAGTGAAGAGGACGGGGGATGGATCCTGGCCCAATGGCAGTGACCATCATCATCACCATCACGAGAATGCACCGTGGGGGTGGGGAGACAAGGATATTCCAGAAGAAGATGCCAAAATTACTCAGACTCTCTTCCCTACAAAATCGGACTAAAGGGATGAAGAATTTTCAACCGGTGTGGTTCTCAATGTGATCCATGATAATGTACCACAAAAAATGATACTTAAACTATTTTTGTTAACCCATAGTTATGTTCTCACGACTACTGAGGCGAGACATAAATTATTATTATCAATATTATTATTATTATTATTATTATTATTGTTGTACGACGCCACAATAATACCCCGTCGCTCCAGCCTCAGCTGTTCATTATCCTCGGTATGATGATTAGTTGTTATTATGATTTGTATGTTAGTTTAAGCGTATATATGTAAGCTGAACGGAGGTGCCGCGAATGTACAGTGAGTCGATTGCATGTGGAACTATATGGTAGAATATTCAAAATGCGCGAGTAGTCCTGATACAGATCTTGGATTTATTGTAATAAAAGTCACCCACGAACGTTAATTTTGAAATAGTTTTTCTAGTTGGTTTCTATAGCCTTGCATTGGTTCCCTAGTAGATTTTGGGGGCACTGGTGAGACATATAATAATCAACTGTAGAGTACAAGACTGCTGTGCTCCGAGGTAGTGTGTAAAATGCAAAGCTAATCTACCTTGAAATGTAATTTGACTTGAGAGCGATAGGCATCTGAAACATTGGTGCTGGTATAGATACTGCAAGTGGTACTCTGCCATTTTCTTATCTGACAGAGATAAGGAAAATTTTGTAATTGGAAAAATTGATGTAAGAGAGATGTAATACGTGGGAAGACGTATGGTATTTGTACTGACTGAGAGAGGCAATCCACTACTTTTCGATTTTAGCCTCAATGTGAATTCGGAGTAGGAACAATTTGGAATTCCTTTTTTTCACTTTTGAAAGTGAAATTTGTAGTAGTTGGTATTGGTAATTGTAAGTAGTTGGCGATGGCTTGAGTGGGTTCGCGGCAACTCTATACGTAAGGATAATCTTTGCTAACCTTGAGATTGTATTTTGACATCTGCACTAGCGTCATTCTATAATTTAAAACCTCTTTCGTCTCTGTATACCCGGTGTTCTCTGCACATAATGTTGTTCATTCTGAATAGATAGTTTTCTGCAATACTACACTTAATAATAAACGTTTAACATTAGTTAAAGTCGTATGTTGATCTATGATGCTACCTATGATTTTCGGATTTCATTAAAATTTCATAGTCGAACTCAATGTTTACTTTTCTCATCAACTGAATTGCACTAGAACACCTGTTTGAGGCATCCTGAAATGTACAAAGTGGAGAAAGGGCGTGTGCACTTTTTTTGTGCGCGTCCTTTTAGTGGACACAAGCAATGTTGACAATAGCGATTAGAGAATAATAGGTGTAAGTCGTGTGATACAGTAAACAAAAGCGAAAGTTGGATGGAACATTCCCAATAACTGTAGCATTTTTTGTTGGGGGGAGGTGGGGTGGTCTAACCGCTTAGGTACAACGCAATGGTGATGCCTCAATTGCGCAGTGGGACTGCAAGAAACGTATAAAAATGTTGTGCAGCATAATGAGGAGAGGAATATTTGCGTAAAAACAACAGCTTTGACAACTACTGGGGACGTTCAGCCAAACTTCAGACCGTGATGGATAAGATGACCAAATCGGTTGAAGCCGCAGCTTCTGTACATTTCCAGCATGACACAAATCTTGATTTCTACCACCGTAATGCATGGTGTAAAGGCGGTTCTAGTTATGCATATAGGATTGGTGACAGTCGAATCGATTATCTCGAAGATTACTGAGGTTTCACACGATCAATCAGTACGCTCATATTGCTGCGTGACTCTTTATATTTTTTTTACCACAATTGCACTGCGAATAGTTTGGGTGTTCTCGAACTTTCAAAGAACGTGGTACGGAGAAATTCGAACAGACTTGATTCACGAGCTATTTTTACTTCGCACTTCATTAACATTCATGCAGAGTTGAACTCGTTTCAGCATAATGCACAGATTGCATTTAGGATGCCAGAATCCCAAATCAAGACTTTCTGTCCATGCCAGCCTACGGAGGACAAATCAACGAAATAGATTTAAGAAACCGCGTTTCTCAGTATTACCCTGACAGTTTGGGGTGAACCCGTGGACGTGCGGGGAATTCCCGGGGGGTGGACCCGTGAGCGTGCGGGAAAGCCCTGGGGGGGGGTTGGGTAC
>WJFA01000208.1:0-53530 GCA_009870155.1 Pseudobourletiella spinata | reverse complement strand
CAAAGATTGAGTCAGTGAGGAGGAAGAGGGCGGTGTAGAAATATGCGATCTGTATCTCATATGCCTGTTCACTCGCACCATCTTCGCGATGATGGCCATCAATAATCTATAGACAAGGAGGGCGACTGCTACTTAGTTAGTAGGACTTACCACTAACTCTCCTCCTGCGACCTCCTTCCACTTTTAACCTCTCAAAAAATGGCTGGAAGAAAAGGAGAGAGCAGGAGACGATGAACGTCCGTTCATCCACTCTTCCCCCCCCCAAAAAAATAAGGCCCTTACCCATGAGCAGGAGAAATTATTCGTGTCACTCCGACGTCATCTCTTCATCCCATGGTGAGTGGGCGAGCGAGAGGATTTTTGTGGGGGCAGAGCGGTCGTGGATTGCAGGATGGTCCTCCCTGCCATTTCCCACTCATCTCATTATTTTGCACATTATAATATAATAAGACTGGACAGAGCGTCGAAGAATGGCTTTTAGTTGTCTACTCGGAATCCCTCGATCCACCGTCTGTCACACTTGTCACATACATGAGGAATCCTCAGAAGCGAGGAAAGTGACGTGTATTATTGTGTGTGTGTGTTCATGAATGTGGGAGCAACAACTGGAACAACATCCCTCAGTCGGGATGGTGTGCCGTGGACACTGCGTGGCTCGGTCGGTGTGTATCGTGTATGTCCTATAATGTATAATAATATATGTTTGTACCTCACGAACCGTGAGGGGACTCCTGCGACAATTTCAACCGTGGAAATATGTCCTCCGCCCGGCTCTGATCCAGCCGTGACCACACATTCCTATTATACACTCCGCCCGAGTGTGTGGCGCAAATAATAGTCATGTCCTCTCTCCAAGTCAGGCTCACCTACCTACTCACAAGTAGAAGAGGATGAGGAGGAGGAGGAGGAGGAGGAAGAAGATGAAGAAGAAGAGAACTCCGTGTGACTCCCTATTTTGCACTTCTCTATCTTCCCCGCAATGAGGAAAAAAATCAAAAGGGAAATAATAAAGCACCGCCAACGCGCCCCACTCTTGTATCCTCTACACAGCAATGGAGTAGCTACAGTAGTAGTAGTAATAGTAGCAGTGGGAAAATCCAGTCCCCTCCATCCGATGTCCTCTTCCCTGTTCTAAAGTGTCTAAAATTAACTCGTTATTTACAAAATATAGGAGCCCATTAGACTTGTCGCCCGCTCTGTGGTGATGAGGGAAAAAAATGTACAGGATGAGGAATCGTTCCGGATTCCTCATCCACCGCGCGCCATCCTCTCTCTCGTGATAGAGATTTGACACTTATGAGTCACTTATGCATGCATTTCTGTGTAAAATGTACACGTGCGAGTGTGTGTGTGTGTGTGTGTGTGTGTGTGTCTGTGCGTGTGTGTAGTGACAGTCAAGGATGACTCTAAAAGACGATCAGAAGTTATGAGGGGAAGCCTGGAAAAGGGGGGGAGGGGTGCGAGACTAGTAAGTCTGACGACTCTGACTCGAACACAGCATGTCAACAAGATAGACGTCGTACGCAGGATTGAATGATGCAGACGCTGGCTGAAGGGTCATCATGTGGGACATATAAGACGTGCTCTTACGTTGCATAAAATCAGCGAGGAGGATCTTGATGGTGCTGACTGTGAGAGTGTGTTGGGGATATGTTGTTGGGTAGTACGCCTCTGCGGCCCTGTGTCTCTCACAGAGGAGGCAACAGGGACACGCGCTGAGTTTAACCTCTTCGGGTCAAGCCATTGCCATGTGGATCGCCCCACATGAGCGACGGACGGCAAAGGAAAAAGAGGAGTGTGTTTATCAATGACGTGGACGACGACGACGACGACGACGTCGACGAGGAAATTGTCCATGGCCGCCTCCAACGCATCTCTCTCTCTCTTTGTCTACCCATCTATCTGTCTCCCTATTTCTCCGCGTCCCTCGCTGACGGTGATGATTATTATCGCGCGCGAGAGCGGTAATATATCGGCGGAGCCCGCACGAAGATTCATAATAAGAAATAAGGTAGGAGAGGAAGAGGAGGAGGAGGAGGAGAAATATATATCTCTCCTGTGAGCCTTACTGTGCAAAACTTTCAAAATCTCTCTCTCTCTCTCTCTCTCTCTCACTCTTAGCTTTTAACCAGATTGCTTCTTTTCACGCACTCTCTCTCTATCTCTAGGTCTACTCCGGATCTTTCCATTCCATTGTGTACCCACTACTACATACTTGCCGTTTTCCAGTTCAAAGTTACTCCATCCGATCCGCCTATTTTTGTAACAAAGCCGGTGTTGTTGTCGTCGTCGTCGTCAGCCCTCCGCCTGTATCACTCAAGCATACATAGTAGTATGCCCCCTCTCACATATAGTCAGTCAGTCAGTCAGTCAGTGGGCATAGGCTCACACAACACATAGCGTCTGCTCGCATAGACACAGGGTCATGGCATGGCGCAAATAAGACACTTCTCCATACACACCATCATCATCATCAGCAGCAGCAGCAGTCACCTCCTCGTCCTCACCATAGATTCACAGTCGAGGTCAAATCACGAAGAGAGGTAAATCCGAGGGTGAGCCGAAGTGGATTCATCCTCCACTCTTTGACTGAATCCCTGAAATGTTTGTGTGCATGTAGGTATAAGTGTGTGTGTGTGAAGTACGTGGGGATACGGGTAGGAGAGGGAGCGTAAAAAAATATTGGAACCATTTTCTACAGTCTGTCCAAAACTTATAAAGGATTCTCAACACTCATTCTCTCTCTCTCTCTCTCTCTCTCACACATACACACACACACACACACAGAAGGGATCGTGTGTGGAGGTATAAGAACGTGGAGGAAATCAGAAGAGAGAGAGAGAGAGAGAGAGAGGGATCTCGCCGTCCCGTGTACGTGTGTGCATGCATGTACGGCTGTATCTATGCATGTAGGAAAGGAGCAAGTGTATGTACACGGTGGTGTGTGCCGAGAGTTGTTATGATGAGGATCCATATAACTTTTCCATACGGATGGGGTATATGTGACCTTTTAGGGAAAGGAAAGGTCGTGCTAATTTTGATACGGAAAGGCAGGGAGGCAGCTCAGGATTTGGAGTGAAACACAGGCCGTGTGTGCAGTAGTAGTAGAGCTGTATTATTATTATTATAGGAGTGTATTACGCGAGCGAGAGCATCCACACGTATCCATGGGATCCTCTATATATTTTACGGGTGTGGTGTGTGTGTGTGTGTGTGGGTCCCTGTGTGTATGTGTACTGAAAAGTAGCTGGTTTGCGCTTTACTCCCGCTCGTTGTTCCAACTTGAAGCTCACACTGAGTGAGAGAGAGAGAGAGAGAGACTACAACTACAAGCTTGAGAGAGCATTCTGTATGTACAAACTCTGCTGGGCTGCCATGGTTCTGCGTGTATGTGTTTGTGTGTGTGTATGTGTACGTCTTTCTTTCTCCATTCGTTCTCCTGGTGCTCTTGCTGCTTCTCGTTCTGCTCACTGGCGTTGTTCCCCTCATTGACGACGAGCAGGAGGAGGAGGATGACGACGAAGACGGGTCATATAGTAGTAGTAGTGGTGGTAGTGAGCCGTCCGCTCCCAGCCCAGGGTACAGTCGTCAACCTATGCAGCAGAAGCAGAGCCAGCAGTGTACATGATGCATTACCTCACTCACTCACTCACTCACTCACATACATAGCTCTCTGCCCTCTGCGCACATTGGAATGAATATCTGTGAATATATATGCACATATATACATATATATATATATATATAATATAATATATACATATATAAACTCCTCTTGTTGCTAGCCAAGCCAGTCCTCATGTATATGTAACCACTACGAACCACCACTGCAAAATTGCAGAGAGCGAAGCGAGCGAGATAAGAAATGAGGAAATAAAGCCCATGTTTCCTGGCTTCCTTTTCAAAGGCATAAGTAAAGTAAGTATGGAAATTGCACTCACTCACATGTGTGCACAATAATGTGTGCGCGGAGGCATTAGACCTCATAAAAGGACCCATTGTTACTCTCAGTGTTGGGAGAGCTTTTGTGCGAGGAGTGCAATCAATGATTCCAATATAATTGCTACTACTACTATTATTATTATTATTAGTTTTACTACCAGTATGTGCTATTCTCAACACCCTCCACAATTTTCCAAAATGTCTTCATATCTCATGATGATGGGAGACAAAATTGTGGTTGGGTATGATGTGGGAGCATGTGAGTGAAAGTTGAGACGGGTTTCACACCACCACCACCCCCCCAATATGAGCCTCAACATTTTGGGGGGAGGGGTCAGGCGACGGACAATAAACGGTGCTCAGTATGTATACACACTGCACCAGTCATCCGAGCGGGGACAGGGGACAAGTGTATAGTGTTGTTGTGAAAAATACGAGAGAGAGAGAGAGATGAGTTCGGAGGCCTCCCACACCACCACTACCTGTACACACCAGTACTACTGTACGCATGGGCAAGCGAACGCACACTCACACGCACATGTTTGTGGTACTTGAATGTGAATGATTCAATCAGTGGGATATACATGGTGGCGGATGGCGGATAACATCCACCGTGATGTGATTGAGTTGACAAATAATGTGGGGGACAAGTGTATGGCATGTGTTGAGGAGCACATGTACTAGAGCTACAATATATGTGTAGACTGTTCCGCCCTGAGGTCGTTCCCCACTGAGGAACGAGGAGGAAAAAGGGAGATTCTTGAGCCATTAAAATTCGTCTGATGACTATATTAGTCTCCTCTTTAATTTCTACACTGTATAATAATAATAATAATCGTCCGCGGTGACGACGGCGGCATTTGTAAGTTTAAACGGGGAGAAGGGCACTAGTAGTGGCGACACGGAGGGGCGGAGGAATGCATGGGAATGTATACTCATAAAACAATATGTGTGTTTGTGTTCGTACATGTCCACGTATGTCTCCACTCCCTGGGCTCGGGCAAACGTGTTTTATAGATGAGTGCGTACTTGGTGTGACACGTAGTACTCTGTGTGAGAGGTTAGTGCAAGGAGCAGCGGCGGCCGTCGTTAGTAGGAATAATAAAATAATGGTATTATATAGTTTCGAGAGAGGGGATAAGTCTGCTCCTATACCTGTACATTTCTAGGCATTCAACAGGCACTAGTCGACAGGGAGGTATGCTGGCAAATTTGGACTAAAAACAAGGAGTTTTTATTCCTGTCTTGAGGTACAAACAGAGGACGAATCCAAGAAGAGCTCTCTCATATACTATAGCTCACTCACGTAGTAATAGTTCGGAGTGGTAGTCGTAGTAGTTCCATGGCTGGCTCACTTGCTGGGACGTTGTTGGTTGGCTGGCTCACTCACTGACTCACTCTCACAGTCAGTCAGTGAGGGACGAAATGGGCAAAGGTATGCATGCACACACGCACGGACCAGCAGGTAGGAGAATACCTTCTTCCTTCTGCGTCTGTGTATGAGCCGTTCAAGTGTTTTGTTATACGGTGTGGACTGCACTGTGGCACAGTGTATGCACACATATGTATGCGGCTGGGAGAAAAACTATTGCCCGGAACAACATTTATTCTCTCTACTCTGGATTTTTCCCAGTACTTACAATAATAACAACCCAGTCATAACTGCCCTGACTGTGCAAAAAAAAAAACAGGAATCACCCATAATACCGTAGTTTGGGTGGGTGGACGTGGACAGGGCTGCCTGCTTCTGCTGCTGCTACTGTTGTTGTTTCCAGTTGCTACTACTATGTTATGGTGCTGCTGCTGATGATGGTGATGATGAAATGGAAACTGTGTCGGGCAAGATGGCAGAGAGAGGAAACAATGGCGGTTGGCTCCTGTGTGTGTGTATGTGGTGGCGAAGCATAGTAGTAGCAGAATTTTATTATACCCAGGGCACATGGGTAATGTGACGTCGTTTCTCGTCTTGGTGACAGTATGCACAGTGATGGTGGTGCGGGCCACTTTAGCATGGAGAGAACGGGGCTCTTATATATAGCTATAACGCATCCGCTCACGGTACAGAGACAGTTCCCCCCCCCCCAACCAACCACTAACTGTGCTACCTGCACCACAGGAGCAGCATTTACAGCACTGACACAATGTATGACCGGCCTACGTATCACGTGTTGCTACATGGCTTCAGGAAGGTATCAAAGGGAAGGATTTTTGCACACTTTAAACACGCATTTAGTTACTAGTAGTGTAGTTCGAGGAGTATTTCATCCTTTGGGATATGATGGGTGGAGGAGGAGGAGGAGGAGGAGGAGGAGGGAATATTATAGTATGGATGGCTGTTTGCTCGTCGGCCCTCCCCAGCACAGCAAGTAGCAGTGCAACTTACACCATCATATAATACTATACTCGACCAGCTGAGAGCGAGTGAGTGAGTGAGTGAAAACTGTGTGTATATGGCTGTGCGGCGATTGCGCGTGTGCTTGTGTGTAGAAGAAGAAGGGTTGTTGTTGTTGTTGTTGTTGTTGTGAATTGTGAAGGGGGGAACATACGAGGCTAGGAGTACTATCTCATTCTCGCAGGAGAGCCTGCCTGCCTACAGTAGAATGTATTACATGTCTACAGTTTTATCACGATTTTTCCCTGCCCCATGCACATATGCATTAGCGCACGTTCTGTGGGGCTAGTGCTACTACCACCATCATCATTGTGCTGCTCGTTTATTGACACATTATTGAAAATTCAAGGAGACTTTTAGGGAATCATATTAAAGCATATCAGTATAACACCCTCTCTATCTGTCTCTCTCTCTCTCTCTCAGGTTCCCACTCGTCAGCAGCACAACACCAAAGAGTTGTTCAGTAAGTTGGAGCGCGAGCGGTGGTGGAGAGAGAGAGAGAGAGAGAGAGAGAGAGGTGCTGCTACTACTGCCTCACTACCACTAGTTGGAGCGATGCGGCTAGTCTTTTACATTGATAAATAAAGTTGGTGAATGTAGGTTATAACATTATTTATTCCTCACTCTACTACTAAAAGTCAGGCTCGTGGAGAGGCTCATAACATTTGTTTTTCCCACCCCGCCCAACGATCATCGAACTGTACATACAGGACAGGAGTTCCGCCTGTAGTTTGAATTATTATTGTTATTGTTTTTTTTTCAAGACCTCTGGCAATTCTTAATAGATGGGACACACGTTTACACATTCAGACTCATATGCGGGAAATCAATCTAGGATTTTTAAATAAATATGAGGTAGTGGTGGAGTATATAGGAACCGGATTGGAAATAAGTTGATCGGAGCTGTTACCGGAACTACCATGTTGATGTCATATGGATGAAGGCATTGATGATGAGGGGTTGGATAGTGAGGCCGGTATCCGACGGCTCTTCGCTACTCATTTACTTGGAATAACTTTTTTTGGGGGGGAGTGCCCGTCTTGAGCGTATAGAATCTCGGTGTTGTTGTGGGATGTGTTTGGGTGTTTGTGACGGCCGATTCTCAACCTGCCAGTGTGCATTAGTTCATTAGGAATACGTAACTTTTAGAGGTCTGCATCAGAGAAAAAAAATAGGAGCTCGCTTCTACTACACCCTCCGAATTAGGGTTGAGGTGGGGGGTGGGGGGGGGGTAGGATAGGCTCGTGCGAGCATACTATTTGTAATCATCACTGTTGTGAGTAGAGTGAACTGTGCTGATGATGAGGGAGTTTAAAATAGCATATGGTCATGGAAATGGTTATCTCCTCCGTGATGATTCTCAACGGGGCGGCAGAGTTTTCTACAGAGTTTTTCATCCTTGTGAACTTGAGCTTGCAGACCTGTTTCGGCGAGGATTGTGGATTCCTGTGTGTGTAAAAAAAATTACATGTGGGATTAGAAGTTAGAAAAGGGATGGGCGTTCAAATTGTTGTAACTATGGAGAGAGAAAGCTAGAGATCATTTGGGTTTCTATGCATATATGAACATGGTCATTGACGTAATAAGGTGGCAGTAGTCTGTAATCCATGGACACATGAGCGAGGATGGAAGCTTCTCCATCATGCCCATATCCCCGATCCCTGAAGTCGGTCGGTCGGATGTACACAATTATTTACCACAATATTTAGTCGTCTGGGACGGACTGGTTGCTAGCCACATATGGGGGGGGGGCGGATTCTATGGGTGATGACGATGGTATGAGCGAGCCTTCCCCGCTAAAATATTACAGGGAAGGATTTCGGAGAAGTCGGTCGCTGGAGATGATGATGAGGGGAAATTGAGTCGGCTCAAAATTTCTCTTTCCTCATTCACTCTCTCTCTCTCTCAGACTCCTGCGAAGGGAAGGGGGGGGGGAGGTGAGGAGCAGTTGAGAGGGATTTACGTATCCTCCCAGTATTGCTTTTACACGGAACGGAACCTGGTGTCGCCGCCGCCGCCGCCACCGCCGTTGAGGGTTCCATATTTTATTATTGATATGAGCGGGCTGCTCATATCTTAGCAGCTCAGCCTCTCTCACTGCGGCTTCTATGTGGAGTGAGGAGAGCATGGGTTGTAGGAGGGAACGGTAATACGGTGGAAAATCTCTGCGCGATGCATCGATATACGATACGGAGATCTGATGGGCTTTTATGACCCTGCAGGAGGGTGAGGAAGTACAGTACACACACACACACAGCACTGAACTGTGAGTCGAGGGAGCTGTTGTTGGAGGTGGTGGTGACAAAAGCGGGCGTGATATTCCAATCAGATCCCTTGGAAATTCAATGAGAAAATCGATGACCGGACTTGTTAAAGATTAGTGGGCCGTTTTCGCAAGTCTATTTCTGTTCCATGTGCTTCTCCGACGACGGCCATCGATTTTTTTACCATCACATCTTCCACTCATCCACCGGCGCATGCATGTGTATGTATAATGTAGTTCCCGTGAAAACTGAGAGACAGAGAGAGAAAGAGAGAGAGAGAGAGAGTACGATTCTCAATATCATGTACTACTCTAAAGTCAGAGGAACAGGCATGCATCTACGTGTGTATACATTTATATAGTCTTGGAACATTACTAGGTCGTAAATCCATGGTTGAGAGTGAGACCGGATCAGTCACCGCATGTCCCGTGGGTCGCATAGCGAGACCAAATCTATGGGCTCTGAAATCAAAGAACCCCCCCACCGCCACCACCACTATCCAACCACCCCACCCGTGAGCAGGTTACATCGGAGAATTCGCCCAGGAAATATCAGAATGTATACACATATGTATATATCTGTAGACACAACTCTGATCATTGCAAGATTGCATTTTCCTAGTGTAATGTTGAAAGTTGGGGAGGAGGGGGGGGGTGTTTGCAGGGAATTTACGTGGATCTATATGAGGAGGAGGAGGGTATAGAAGGCTATACTTCTGCTACCAACTGATCACACTAGAGGTCGACTCGGCGAATCAGGGCAGTTTTCATCCTCAAAGAGAGAGAGAGAGAGAGAGAGAGAGAGATAAAGAGAACAGTCGTCTCTACAAGATGTGGAGCGACAGATGATGCTATACGAAGTGGAGCGGATTCTGGACGAACGCGTGACCCTGATCCTTCGTCTCGGCAGGGTGGACTACCAACTGAGGGGTTCCGTGGGGGTGGTGGTGGTGGTGGTGGCAGGGATCCGTGTCCCCTCCACTTTCCAGTCTGCCTCCTCCCGGGAACCTTTGAAAGGTTTCAACCTTTCCCTCGCTGTCACCATGGGGAAGAAGGGGTCCTTGGAAGGAGGGGAGAACACGACAGTGTGATCGATGGCTCTCGGCTTACACCGCCGAGCCAAGCTGTCCACCTCGACTGTTTCGCAGGCGCGAAGGAAGTGTGTCCCAAACTCGGATTCTCCGAGTTAACGATCCATGTAGGATTGCAGCTTTCGATCCCCTTGTCTTCTTTCATCGTCGTCACTTCATCTCCTGCGACGGAGCTATTGGGATGAGGATGCTGCCCTAATGAGCCAACACAGACACCGAGCTCCTCTTCCGGATCCATGCCATACTAGGATACTAAGAATGGAAATTAATTGCGCAGTGGACTTTAGTAGTGGTGGTAGTAGTAGTAATAGTCCTCGTTCGTGTCCATGAGCCTGTCACTTGGATTACCTCCTGTTAAGCGATCAAGTGAGCCTCGGAGTTTGTCGTGGGGCCCCTGACATGGAGACGCTATCTTGGACGGATCTTGGGCGCTTGTTGTTGAAACCAGAAGACGGATGCGGAACATGGAATGTATACTGATACCATTACCAAAATGCTATAGAATTGGTCGTCATTACACCCATACGCTGAGCTTGGGTGGGAACGGGAACATTTTGAATCCTATACACACTTACTTCCTTCGTTCCCTCTCCCGTAGTGTCATATCATGGTGTGTGTGTGTGTGTGATCACCTACTACTACTGGTAATGACAGTCTCGTTACTGTTCTGAGGAGTGCAGATTGCAGCTGTGGACGCTGTAGAAATGTTGTACTGCTGGGGAAGCCGGTGTAGGTGATGTTGGGGCGGAGGCATGTGCACTGTGCATATTATTTGCATCTAAATGTATACATGTATAAAATGTATTTACCCAGGAGAAACAGAGCTTGTAGTGGACGAACGAGATTGCGCTGCTAATGACAGGGGATTGGGGTCTTGATTTGAAGTTGTGATTGTGATCGGGATGTGACAGGGGAGGATATATATGCATGTACGAGTCGTAGTTAGCTCTAGTGTGTGTGTGTGTGTGTGTGTGTGTATCCGTACGCAGTACGCACATGCAATAATACTTTTCTCTGTGGGAAAGCTCACTACGTGTCAACATGTGTGCGAGTCAAGATGATGGTGGGACAGCGATGAGTCTCTCAATGACCTGCAAAAATAGAGCCTGTGAGAGCTGTGCGCTCAAACCTACGCACATGTACACGCTATTATTTTATTATTTTCTTCAATCAGTTTGATCACACACGAGAGACTCGAGAAGAGCTGTGTGTTGGCAACAACCATTCACTCACTCACTCAGTAAGTTTTTCCTGGCAAGTAGCCGCCGACGAGATGAATTGATTTTGACATTTAAATTTCCTCTCGGAGATTGCGCAGCACGTACGACAACACCCTGTGCGTGAACTGCTTCCCATCGCATCGGTGTTTGCATATGTTCGGTATAGATATGTATGTACGTGTACGTATGGCGTGGAGGACGGCTCCGATTCGCTGCCCCTCCTGCGTATTTGTTGTGTATTTTTGTGAACATTCTCCGCGGCTCTCAGTGACTTTTCCGTACGCTGCCTACGAGAGAGTGAGCCATGAGGAGGTTAATTTGGCTGGATTTTAGCGGTATCCATCCCTTTGCCTTGATATATGCGCACTAAATGGCTATCTCGCCCGTCAGTTCCATCTGAACTAGCAGCAGTACTAATATTATTAGTATAGTGCAAGAGGGTCGATAGAGCATAAATTTGGTTCTTCAACTCATACTATTTTCTTCCAACGTGGCTGATTGCCTTCGGATGGAGGAGTATATATGTATACACACCTTTCATCTTCCCTGCTGATCAAATTTCACAGGGGTTCACTATGTATGGCATACGTGTGGCATCGATGCATACACATCTAATAAGGCCTGTGAGATGGATGCTCGCTGAAGTTGAGTGAGTTGTCTATTTGATCCTGCTGGAGCCACCGCCGTTTTACTTTCAAAATCCGCTTTTGATTCCAAATGTTTGCGCCCTTAATTCCTCGTTGGACTCCATGTGAGCAGCGTCTAATACATATTCTCTAGATATATATATGTAGGGGAAAAATTGAGTTTCCATCAAACAACTTGAAGATGTGGAGTAGAAGGATTTTAGGAATGAGTCTCTTTCAAGATTCACTTTCAACCTGACCGAGTGAGTGGCGTGGCACTTGGAAAATTATTGTTAAAGATTTTCCGCGGAGGGTCACAGAGGCAGAGGCAGAGGCGGGAAGGAGTTCTACATTTGATAGAAATGGAAATAAATTAGTGGATCATCGATCCCGTAATAAAACCTCCTCCCATTCCCCTGACAGATCTTGTGAAACCCTGGCCCTGGAATATTAATATTATTATTTCATAGTTTTCGTGCATCCACTTTCCGTGTAGGCATTTCTGGAAAATAAAATGTATGTTGATATGTGTGTGCGTGTGTGTCATGCAACTGAATCGGAGGGAGAGCGGAAGGAATTGGAACAACTTAACCTCTGGGATATGCACACTGGTTGCATGCATGCATATCGTATAGTCTTCGATCCAATCTCTTTTATCTGGATCAAGATTTTCTAGCGAGAAAACTGGCCGTGGCTATCCGTTGAAAAATGGTGGCAGCCCCACATGACCTGGTGCAGTTCATGTCCATTCCCTCACAGATTGTCAGGTGGTGTCGAGGTGTACAGCTATTTAGCTACGTAGATTTTTGTCGTACGCCATTACTCCTCCTCTACGACGACCTATAACTAACTGAGGGCGGTTGAATTGAGGAAGCCATTCTATAATAATATGACAACGACAGTCAAGGATTACGCAACTCTCCATATGTTTTGCAAGCTGTCACCGTCAGTGGCACAACACAAGCTGTGCGGGGGTCTTACTTCATTCAGTTCTCCTATTGTATGAGGCTTTAAGAGTGGCGTATTATTGAATGAAGTTAACTAACTGTCGTATCATGTACTACCACGGCGAAATAAGTATTAAAATGCACTGTCCCAAAGTAATAGTAATTTTCCGTGCTGAAAGAATTGTGTTGGTGGTGGTAGTGGGGGGGGACGAGGAAGGGCAGTTTGTTCGGATGGATAGGAGAGAGAGAGGGGGGGGGAATTACAATAATAACCTCTTGGATTGAGTCAAGAGGATATTAAAATAGATTACCTTTACGCAGTGTGCCTGAAACCACGGGGGTATAGCCTTTGGATGTTATGCCGTCGTTATCACAGAACTCTTTTTTTCCCTGCACACACACACATTATAGTGCAGGAGGAGATCAGCTGTGTGTAACGTAACAACCAATGCCACCAGTGCCATTTCTTGCCGGTTGGTTCTGTGACGATTGAGGGTATTGGCGGTCGTGTTTGAAGAAGCTTCTAGATCTCTGTTTTAACTGTTGTTTGTTGAGGCTCATTTTTATCCCTTAGCTGGGTGTATTCAGAGGGTGAATTGGCTGAAATTCCACGGGGGAAGTAATTCCAGTCGGATTTAGAGTGGAAACAATATCATACAGGGCGCATTTGCGTTCTGTGGATTTTTTATCGAGTTTGGGCGGCAACAGACTGATTTTTGAAACTATAGGACCTCTGACTGATCATTCTTGGGCGAGTTTGGCTGATGCGTAGGGCTGGACCTGGGTGGGAGTAATTTTTACCAACTTGGTGAGCACAGGAGTGGGGTGAGCAGTATAGTATTTGAAGGAGATCATGCTCGTCGAGTTTGATTTTTTGACGCGAAAATTTGAAAAGTTATCATAATTATCCTGAAGTGTTGGATGTACGATCTTTCCGAGAATTCGGCTGAGCTCCTGAACTAACTGACCTGACTGAGAGAGCTATATTGCATTTATTTTGGACTGGAAAGTACATAATATTCGTATTAATGATAATTGTTTGTTTTCTCTCTTTTGCAGTTAATTCAGTTTCAGTGGTGTTTGTCAGAATGCGTCACAACTCACTATGCCTCATCATACAATCGTAGTCAATCAGGTATGTGCTTTTGGTTCATTTTCGTGTGTGAAACTGAACTGAACTGTGTGAGACATTTTGTTGTAGCAAATTTTTCTGTCCAAGACTCGTCATTAGCGAAAAAAGTTTTTGTTTGAAGTTAAAGGCAATTTTTAATTACGATTTGGGAACTTTATTTCAAGGCGAATCTCCTTCTTGCAATTTCATTGGTGTGTTTCGTTGAACAAATGATGGATTTAAAATTGAGATGGGGGAGGGATTGTTAGACACATGTTTCTATAATATCGATAACGAGCGTATCTTCAATCGATGACGTTTAATATGAGTTTTTGTTTTTTTTGATAATGTTCCAAAACCCTGATGGAGGAGTAGTGAAAAATCTTGTTTAATTTCTCGGTTCAATTATCGTGGGTGGAGTACATTTTCATGTGCGTAAATAAAACGTTTCATTTACTCGCTCTTTAAATTTATCGTTGACTGCAACACTGGGTTAAGTGAATAGCTGTTGGACTGCTCAGAAATGTGGATTTGTTGTACCCTGTCTTGTCGAAGTGGACTGAAAGTTGTGTGCGTTAATAGATATCTTATCTAATTTGTTGTTTTTTTTTGTTTTGCATTGTTCCAGGGTGATTTTCAAACCAATGTGCCAGAAGGTAGAGCGTGTCGCTGAAACGACCTCTGCTCTGCCAGTACCTATGTAGTTTTTGAACCTCAAAGTTGAAGATGTTCATGATGGAAAAGAATAGTGTTAAGGCTCCTTTGCGTACTACTGAGAATGATGAATGTGAAGATGGAACGGGTTTTCGAAAGAAGGACAGCGGGAACAGTGACGTTCCCATGCATGCCAGTAATAATGGATTGAATATGATTCGTTTGAAGCAAAAGATGAATTGGGGGAGCGGCCATGGTTGTGATCTCTATGGGAGCTTTAACGTGGCTTCGAATCAAGGCTGGGGCATTCCACCAGGTTTGGGACTCCGCGGTGGAGGCCTTAACTCGCTCAACAATGGAACCTCGGGGTGGGGAGCACCCCCATCGAATTCTAGTGCGGCAAGCGCCACGGGTTGGGGAGCTCCACCTGGGTCTGCTTCTGTTGTCGGAAGCGGGAGTTCTTCGAGTAGCGTTGTCGGAAGCGCCCAATCTTCGGTGGCGGCCGCCACCTCTACGTCTTCCTCTTCCTCGGGCGGACTCGTTAATACTCCTGCCAATAATCAACAAGTTAATCCCTCGCCTGCCAATAGTAATCATCCCAGCGGATCCAATCAGTGGGCTTCGACTTCTCCGAATCGTAATACTAGTCAGAACACCAATGGGCAACCTACAATTTCCGGTAATTTTTCAGTCCATCAATCTTACCAAAAGTACGTCTCGGCAAGGAGGATTGGTTTTCAGAACGAGTTGGAATGATGTGGCACGGGTTCAGAGTGAGGTGCTCACTGGTAGGTCATTCGTATTATTTGAACCGCTCCAATGACAGACGAATTCCTCAAGCGCCATTGATTTTGCTCTTTTGAAACTGGTGAATTCATTTCACTAAGGTTGATGTTATGTCTCTCACGTGAGAATATGATCCAACAGGAACAGCGTTGAAATTGACGCTTGAAATTCTCACTATGGAGCGACAACCTTTGGGAAAACGGAGAAGAATGTTCTGAGTAACACTCCCTCAGTAATTGTATGATGTTTTAAATACTGCTAGCGACAATTAGTCAGTCATACAGAGCCAGTGCCTGTTTCAATCATTGGTGAAAGATTGTGGCACTTCTGTTGGTTTTCGTTCCTGTGTAGGGTCTAGTCGAAATGACTTATTGTTGAAGTAGCTCATTCGAACTGATTCCAATGTTGGCTGTTAAGTCATTTCTGTTTTTACGAGGCCGAGACTGATTACCTGAGGTTGACTATTATCTACTGTCGCAACGGGTGTAGAAAATAATCGTGAACTGGTTGGTTTTGTTGTTGAAACTCCTTACCGAGTGCTGAATATTGTTTTTTGTTTCTGTCCCATCCAGGATCTCAAATGAATAACAATCCTTCTTCAAATGCAACCAGCGCTCCGAATCCAATGCAAATGGGGAATCAAAATGTGAACAATGTGATGAGTAATAACTCGCCGAATAGTCCAATGAACCCGGGCTGTGTAGGTACAAATGCGAATCCAAATTCTGGCCCCGGAAGCACTAACTCGACTGGACTCATCACGAACACTGGAACTTCCTCATGGGCTCAAGCGGCTGGAAAATCGCTCCAGCCTACCAATGGCAACAATAACAATACGATGAACAACGCAAACAATCCTAGCAATACTTCTGCGATAAGTAACAATCCGAATGCGATAAATGCCAACAGCGTGAACCCGGGCGTGACTGGTCATGGTCCACCCATGTCAGGTATTACCAGTGCTCCCCAGCCTGGCAGCAGTGGCAACTCAAGTGTCACTAGCAAGCAGATTGAACAGCTTAACAGTATGCGTGATGCTCTCTTTAGTCATGATGGTTGGGGCGGTGTAAGTGGAATTTTCCTTGTATCCAGAATTTTTCCAAAAGGCGAAGAGCCATCATTCCTGGAGTATTATTATTTATTCTTCATTTCTTTGTTGCAGCAAAACGTAAATCAAGACTCAGGATGGGATATTCCAGGCTCACCAGAGCCACAGCACAAAGACTTAGGAGGAATGGCTGGAGCCAGTAGTAGTGGCACAGGTGGGACAACATCCTGGAAGGTCAATGTCAACAATGGCACAGACTTGTGGGAGGCAAATTTGCGGAATGGTGGAGCACCCCCTCCACAACCGACTACTCAGAAGGCTCCTTGGGGTCACACCCCTTCTACTAATATCGGTGGGACTTGGGGTGAGGAGGATGACGGAGCGGATACCTCCAATGTCTGGACGGGCGTACCACCGGCGACGAACGCACCCGGACCCAGTGCAGCTCCACCGGCTAACCCTACTGCAGCTCCGAATGCTGGGGGTGGCGGCGGTGGTGGTGGTGGTGGTGGAGGTGGTGGTGGTAGTGGTGGTCAAGTGCAATGGGGAGGCATCAACAACGGACCGCAGCAGCCACCACCTCAACGTGAGCCACCAAACGGCATGTGGTCCAATGCCCCACCAGGTAGAAAAGAAACATATATTAGAACTGCATTTACCTTCAATATATATATATGTATAAAAGTCCGTCTCACAGGGATATCCTCATCAGGGATTAATCCAAGATTGTGTTTGTTTGCTTGTGTACACTTCCAGTCAAGAAGGATGATTGGAACAGCAACATTGGGCGAGGGCATGGTGGACAAGAGATGAACCGCGGGCATGACAGCGCACCCAGTGGTTGGGGCAACAACCCCCGGGGAGCCATGAACAACGGGTCGATGGGAGTGGATCCAAATCAGGGTATGTGGGGGAAACCTCCGCAGCAACCTCCTCCTCAGCCTCAGAATCAGTGGGGTGGCGGTCCGCCGGGGCACATTGGCCCCGGAAGTCACGCTCCGCACGTCGGAATGAAGGACAAACCACAAAACTCTGGATGGGATGACTCGCCTCCTACTCAGCGACGAGCCGTACCGAACATACCAAATTATGATGATGGAACTTCCTTGTGGGGCAATCCCATGCCGCAGCCACCTCCACCTCAACAGCCTCAGCGACTACCACCTAACCGTGGCATGCCGAATAAGATGGACAGTGGTGTGGGCAATCCCATGTGGGGTCACGGAGGTGCCGGCAATAGGTATATGCCCTGTTTCACTTTTTTCTGCGTATTGAATATTGATCCGGAGTTGACCGTATTGGCTAACTCGTGTGTAACCTGTGAGCCCGGATCTTAAAACCACCATTCCATTGGATATAATTTCAGTAGGAATGGCTGGAATGCCCCTGACGGTCCTCAGGATGGGTTCAATAGCGGAGCAGGAGGATGGAATGATGAGAAGAATGCTGGGGGTTCTTGGGGAGAACCGCCGATGCAGCAGCAGCAGCATACCTCTTGGGGAAAACCGAAGACTCCCACAAATCCGGCAGCTGGCTGGGGTGACGAGAGCCTCGTTGACACTTCGTCGTGGGGAGGAGCGCACAAGAACACGGTAAAGAGAGCTATGACTTGTTGTCATCATCATCTACCTAACGTAGATTCTACCCTTCTAGTTGTTGATTTCTTGAGGGAGTATGTGAGAGACTACTACTTTGCGAATGGTAAAGGCATTAACTGCTTCCTTCGGTCACCCCTCACCTTTTAACTTTGTGCTTAAGTGCCCAGTTTTATAATTTGCCGAAGTGAAGTCAAAATTATAGTGTTCAGTTTGAATCGTCGTCGTTTCAATGTTGTTGTTGTTGTTCCTCTTCTTTTTTTGAAGGAGTTGCAAGCGGTTGCAAATTTTTCTGAATTTTCCAGCAAGTTTTGCTCACTCTTAACAAGATAATAGGTCATCCGTTTTTGAATCCATTATAGTACTATTATCTAGAAATGACTCTGAAGGAGCTATACGCACTTTTACTCATGAGCTGTCACTGCCGGAACAGATTCCCACATGTTTTTGAGTTGCCAGTTTTTTTTTCAAGAGAGAGAGCGAGTTCCCATGAAAGGCCAAGAAATCACAAGTGCTCAGAACTAACATCCTGTATGATAGAAAAGACCGTTGTGATGAGAGTAAAGTGTCGTCGTCGTCGTAGTCGCAAAGGCCAGCTTTTTGTGCCTTATAGTCCATATAGTTGAGAGGTGATGAGTGAGTATGTAGTAGTGCTGGAAGCTGCTTGGTAGCAGAGGAATGCGAAAGAGAATCTTCCTATATACTCTTTTAACCCAAAACTGGAGGAGGACAGCTTCATAGCCGCAGTGAATCTTTTTTCAGAGTTGCTGGCTTTTGGGCTGTTGTTCGGAAAATGACTGAGTAACATTTTTCTACCTTGATTGAGTAATTTCAAAAAGTAGTATCTACTGATCTACAATATATGATAATTAGTATTATTGTTATTATTGATACTATTGTCCCTGCGCAGTGGAGGCGTTTGGAGTAACTATTATTATTATTTTATTAACTACTATTATAGTGCATTGATTGGTTGATGATGATTTTATAGCACAGAATGCTCCTGCCGCTGCTCTGTTGGTCGAGCCAATCGGCTCGCTGGTGTGTGTGTGTGTGTGTGTGTGTGTACGTACCCCGTGGGCGGTCGGTGCATTCTGTGCGAACCTTGATTTGTTTATATAAATATGTTGTTTGGTTGGTGGAATTGGAAGGAGTCGAATTGATGAAGTATTGCTATGGATTTCTCTTTTGTTTTGTTTTTTTCATTTTTGGGCCATGACAATGCAGAGATCTAGGTACGATTATGCTAACGGTAACGGTAACTTCGCTAAGGATGCTAGTAGGCCTTTAAAAATCTTAGCCGACTTGGGATTCAAGGTTAGCCATACATGAATTATATTTAATAATTTAGTATATTAACTACATCTATCTAGTTGATCCATTTTTACACCACACTAATACGTGAACTAACAGTTTTCTTACCATGCAGTTTGCTGCTCCATGGGGAGACGGCTCCTACTGCCTTGTGTCGTCCCTCATTGCATCTCTCTACTCATCTTCATCTATCTCTCTCTCCTCTCTCTCTTTCTCTCTCTGTCTCTCTTGTTCTTCTGACTGTGCTTAGCCTAACGTGACCGTTGCATTCACATTTTTTTGTGCTTCCTTCCTCTTGTCAAATCTTCACCAGGTCCGAGTAGTGTCTACTGCCCCATATTTGTGGTTTATTGTCCTAGTCCTGTCTTTCACGCTTTTTTAAAATACATATGTAGCAGCTGCTTTGTAGATGCGAAAGCGCTTGGCACTGAAGTAAATATTTTAGATATATTTATGTGTATGTGTATAAATATGCATCTATAAATTTATGCATATATTTGTGTCGTAATCATAAGCTATGGAATTGGCTTAATGTGTGTGCATGGGGGTGTGTGTTTTTGGGATTGTGAAATCCTACAGGTGTTGTTTTGTATTGGACGTGGACGGGAAAGAGACCTAATTGTGATTCGGAGGAATGATCTTTATCACTATATTTTGTTGGGACGTGGATTTGCTTCTCTATAGTGTAAATGATGTCAAAACTTTCTCCGCAGCGTTATAACTGGGATTTGCATGACTTTAATTTTGTCGAGGGCCTTAAATCCTGTTCGTTCATCAAGGCGTTTATTTTTTCATTTTGTTCTGACTTTACGAAACGGATTCATGGGGCTACCGTTGAATTTTTAAAATCAGCGTGTTTGTTTGTGTGATCGTCTGTGCTGTGATTCGTAGATTACCATTATAATAAGTATTTTGAGTTGGTTTTTGGAACACGTCCTGGGTCTGAGACTGGGGTAAATTTAGTTGAGATAAACTTAACAAGAGTTTGTAGGGTTTCTATACGTAAGCGGGATTTCACGTGTGTGTCGAATTTGTGTGTCACTTGTGGTGTCATTGTCGTTGTTATTGTTCTTGTTGTGGCTAAAAAATAATCCTGTGCCGTAACTGCTTGTCTGGGAGGGGGAGTGTATAACTGAATAATAGTTATTGTTATTGTTGTTGTTATTATCATTATTATTACTATTATTAGTGTAAAGAGTGTTCACTAACAGAGAGCGACGCTAGTGCGGAGCTGATTATTATGCGGTGGGAAGGATGGTTTGTGAAAGGCCAGTTTCATGGAGTCGGGCTCTCATTATTGTTTACTTTCAGAAGGAGGATCTTGAATTGGCATTGAGATCGTCGTCGCACATGTCCAACTTGACGGATGCCATTGAATCGCTGGACAACTTGGCGATTGCTGGCGGCGGACGTGGTGGACCGCCGATGGATCAGAGCCCTTGGGGCGGGGGCCCATTGCAGCCTCATCAGCAACGGCGAGGACCTCCCCCCGGTGGTCCGGGTCTGGATGATCATTTCGATATCGGTAACGTGGGCGTCGGGCCCGGAGGTCCCATGGGAATGGGTCATCCGGCACAGCAGCAGCGCGGCTTCCCCAACCCAGGAGGGATCCCGGTTCCCAACGTCATCGTAAACAATGCGGTTCAGCCGAACGTAGCTGGGATCAATCCGTCGTTGATTCACAAAATCCTGACGCAGCAAACGCCCAATCCACCGCAACCATTCAATGCCGTAAGTGTCAATATCTCAGAATCATTGTCATGGGGTGCTGTGAGTGCTGTCGGGACTTGTTTTGATGGAGATCCATGCATCTACTTTTTCACAGCAGAGAGTTCCCGTGCCAAACAGTACGACTTCACCGGGGCAGGTTAGATTGTTGGTTCACCAAATCCAAATGGCAGTACAAGCAGGTTACCTGAACTCTCAGATTCTGCAGCATCCGCTGTCGCAGCAAAGTCTGTTGCTGCTCAATCAGTTGCTTCAGCAGATCAAAATCTTCCAGCAGGTATGTTGGCATTATCCAGTTTTATTTTTGGTTTTTAGTTCCAAGGAGAATGGAATTATGGTTTTCAGCGGAAGGGACGTGTAACCGTAATCCTTGATAACAATAATTTCTGTGTTGTAGGTGACGCAGGCTCATCAGCAAGTTAGCAAGACGAATTCAGCCGCAGCTTTGACGCTCTCTGTCCAGATTACGAAGACTAAGCAGCATATTAACAACCTTCACAATCAGATTGCGGCTCAACAGGCAATGCATGTGAAACAGCAGCAGCAGCAGCAACAGCAACAGCAGCACAATCACCTGATGGCTGCTGCTGCCGCGGCGGCGGCCAACAAACCAACGAATGACTTTTTCAACAATCCACCGATTTTACCAAATACGACTGGCTCCGGAATGGATCCTCTATCGATGTCAGCCCTTCACAGTAACTTTGGCTCTGACTTCGGACTCAAAGAGTCTGGTCAACACCAACAACAGTCAAGACTGACGCAGTGGACCAAGGTGCCTTCACTCGAGAAGGATGACGCCAATAACTCTGGAAATGAGTTCAGCCGGGCTCCCGGTCCCCAGTCCAATAATTCCTCAAGTCTTCTCAAAAATAATTCGAGCTTTAATCTCGGGCAGTCTGACAAGTAAGGATAATGACGACACAGTATTGTGTACGAAGCGCGGACGGGGAGGGGGTCACAATGGAAACTGATATGTGTATTTGTTTCTGACTTTTGCAGCACTTGGTCTTCTGTGACGTCAAGGACTGGAGGCGATGGATGGCCGACAGATCATCCACCCACATCAAACTCGTCGGGCAATAATAATCCCAGTATGAATTTGAATGATGACTCAAACAAGCCAAACTCCGCTGTGAATGTGAACATTAATGCAGATGCTTGGCCATCTGATCTAGTTCCGGAATTCGAGCCGGGTAAACCATGGAAGGGAACTCAAATCTTGAAATCTGTTGAAGATGACCCCACAATCACTCCCGGTTCAGTAAGTCATGCCCCGAATGAAGTACATTCCCAGAAATTTTTTTACCCAGTATCAATATCCGATAGCATATCCTAGAGCACGGAATCTTGTTTTTCCCTAATATGATGTGTGAAAACATTCAGGTCGTCAGATCTCCACTTAGTCTTGCGGCCATTAAAGATAATTCGGAGATGTTCTCGAAGAATACTTCTCCACCCACTGCTGTGTCTTCAATGTCGTCTGATCCTCTGGTCACTCCATTGAGCCTCAGTTCAAACACGTGGAGTTTCCCTACTCCGACGTCGTCCTCAACCAGTAGCATGACAAAGTAAGTATTTAATGGGGTTTCCCAGACGAGTGAGGTCTGGATGAGTGGTAGGGGCTGAAGATATGCATTTATTGAAGTATGCATTTATCTATCTATTTATGCATTTTTTCCAGCAATTTGGCCAAACTGAACTCAGCGAAAGGAGTTTGGGATGATATGCGCCCCCGTGACCTGTGGGATTACGGCAGTGGCGCCAGCGCTGGTAACTCTGTACCTGGCTCTCGTCCTCCGCCTGGACTGCCAAAAAAGACTGGTGGCCCAACGACCCCGGTGCCAACGGCAAGTGGAATCGTCACCTCGGGAACGAATTCGAATTCGTTCAATTCCTACAGGAACAATACTGCCTCATGGGGTGGCAACCAGGGATCTAACATGTCTCATTTATGGCTTCTGCTGCGTAATCTCACTCCTCAAATTGATGGCTCTACGCTTAAGACTCTGTGCCTCCAGCATGGACCTCTTCAGAATTTCCATTTGTACTTGGGTCACGGTGTGGCTCTTGTCCGCTATTCCAGTCGGGAAGAGGCAGCTAAGGTACGGGTCTTTTATTATGTCCTCCTCATTCATAACATTATTAATTATTATTATTATTATTATTATTGCCGTCCTCCAAGCAATCTCTGAAAGATTTGCCCCGTGTACTAATTACAGTTACTACTACTATCACTATTCAAGTAAACTTACTTTCCTCCCTCCTTTCTTACTTCCAGGCTCAGCATGCTCTGAACAACTGTGTTTTGGGCAACACAACGATTCTGGCTGAAACTGCGGGAGAGGCAGAAGTGCTTAGTTTGATTCAAGGGCTCAACGGTAGTGCTGCTGTGAACAATTCTCAGTCTGCTTCCAACAATACTGGTGAGTAAAAGCTTGAAATTAATATGTCTGCTTGATATCAGTGTTGCGTTAGCTTACTTACAGTTATATAAGGTAGCTTCTACACTTGCTGTGTGCAAAAAATCGTATGTGATTAAGAAAGTGGGAATCCCCCTCTCTGGGGGTTATTAAATAGTACACACACACACTTAAGTTCCGAGGAGTGGAAAGTTAAAGGGTTTCAACTTAGACTTCCGAACAAAAGTTATTCTTGTAAAATTTGTAATGATGAGGGAATTTTCAGTTTTAAAATATTAATAGTATTGTGTAATTATTTGTGTTATAAATTATTAATGTTACTATTATTACTAATGATAGCAACTAGTTGGCGATGATGGAACAAATTTGCATCGGAGGAGAATCACATTATGATTTATTAACTTCCGTTCACGCGACTTTATATTTGGTTTTTTTATGAAGTTGATTAGGAATTTTGAACATTGGAATTTGCAGGCATCTCATCAGGAAACAACAATAGTCGGCAGTCAAGCAGTGACAACCCTTGGAATGTTTTGCGTGATAGTAGTCCTCTGTGGTCCACGAGCCCATGGGGTACTGCTGCCATGGAGGCTCCAGACCGAGCTACTCCATCCTCGCTAAATTCTCTCTTGCCTGGTGATCTTCTAGGTGGCGAGTCTGCCTAAAAAACAAACAAAAACAAACAAACAAACAACTAATCGAAAAGTCGTGAATTGAAATCTAATCTCTACCCGCCTTGTGTTTTATCCAATCAATTTTTTTGATAGACGCGCGTGTACGCAATTTCCTGCGTATCTTCAACAATTACGTACATACATATAGGGATATATATACTTACTACGATGATGATATAGTAACAATTTTATTGTACTAGTTTAAGACTTGCATGCTTTTAGTCGGTGAGGGGTCGTCTATTGTTGTGTATCATGAAGTATAAAAGTGAAAGCGAAAAAACCCTGATTATTTTAAGTACTCCGTATAATTGATAACATATGCATATGTATGTATACAAACATATGTATGTGTATATATATATATATATATATATGTATGCTGTATGACACGAACAAGCGTTACAAGATGGAGAGGGAGGGAGGAAGGATGGATGGATGGATGGATGGATGAAGGGAGGAAAGAAGGAAGGAAGGAACCAAGCAAGGGACGACGAGGCGGAGGAGGAGGAAGAAGGAAAAAAGAGTAAAATACAAGCAACTTATGTAATCCAAATCAGAACCACCTAGTCTATCTCTGCATTATTATGATTATATTATTATTACTATTATTTAAGTATGATCATCCCACAACACAATTTTATTATGTTTATTACCTAGTATTATCACTACATTAGAGATAAGATTGTCGTGATTTATTTCTTTTAACTTCTTTAACATGTGTTTGTGCCGATTATTCATTGTTGTCACACACCATATTGTATTTAATTTTTTTAAAGAAAAAGACTCAGAGTGATTTCATCCATTGTGTACACTATAATATATAGATATGCAAGGATGTCAAAGACGAACTGTATTATTTGAGAATATACTCGAGCTACGCGACGAGTGGTAGTGGTAGGAGAGCACACTTTGGTCATATGATGATGATGATGATGACGATTATGGTGTAGAGAACCCATTCATATTTACACCCATTGAGAGATGTTGTAGTACACATACATACCCAAAAACACAGTACACACACACACATACATTAACACACCTACACATAATTTCATCAGCCACAAGGAAGCCTGTATTAGCGCATTACCATTTTATAATTATTGAACTCCTCCGTAAGCTTAATACGTGGAACATTTGTGAACTCGAGTACACACACGTCGTAGTAGGTTCTTGTGTTCTCTCCCGCTGCGGGGACGGCACATTAGGTACTACTACACGTGTTCATATTTTAGCGGTGAGAAGAAGTAACCCCAGTGTCGTGTTTTATTTTAATTACGAGACTTTGAGCGTGTTCCTCACTATATATATATATATGCTATATAATTCTATACATATATTCCTGTCAACTATGCGGGACTTTTAAATCACTACCACACACATAGCACATTTCCTACTACAAACCCTACGTGTGTATAGATAACACATTTATTATTGCTGATGAAGTATAGATGAGATATTGCTAAGTATCTGAGAAGGGGAGCATGGATTAACTCGTCACGTAGTCCGTCGTGCATTGTATTATTATTATTATCATTATTATTTATGAATGTGACGTGTGGGAGAGAGAGGAAGTAAGGGATAAGAAGGGAGAGAAGAGGAGAAAGGTAATATAGCCACCCGACGTTCAGTGAATAGGAGGAGGATGATGTGGCGTGGCGAGGATTGGAGTGATGACAAGGACGCTGTATTGAGCGGATGGTCGCCAAAAAAAGTGACATTATTATACTACATATAACAGATCCCCCGCTCCTTGCGCCATTCCTGTTCTCTGTTAGCATGACGATTTCTCGGTTATAGCATTGACTACAGGAAAGCACAGTGCACTATATGATGATATTATTTCTGCTTATAATTTACGCTAAAATACTTTAACTTTTATCCTACATTTCTATTATTATGGATTGCAGCCTAAAGCTCCTAAATATATATATGTATAATATCATCTCTCTGTAGACTCAGTATATTTAACCTATAGTAACTGTATAACATTTGGATTTTATGAATAATAATAGCTATATAACCATATATATTCCGGTTATTACCATTTCTCAGCGGATGTGTGTGGATGGGCATGGTGATTACAACAAGAACTATGATTAAGTATTGGAATTATAATTTAAGGGTTTGTGTCATATGTAACAGACAGATGAGGAGGATATATCCACCTTTATTGTGCTGGATTGAGTAAAAGTACTACTACTGCTACTACTATTACTATTCTGTACACGCTAATAGCTGTTGAGAAATGGATGCTTTTTGCTATTCCGCGTCCCACACACAAAGAATCCACATACATGCAAACATACACACACACACACACTGATGCTGAGTTATTTAGCACACATTCATTTGTAGTCAGCCACACACAAACACACACACACACACACTCTCTTACTCCTATATACACTTCAAAAACGGATGTCCTTGATACTGAAAGCGCAATAATTTGAAAACACACGTATCTGAATCTGGTTATTCCGGAATGGAGGTATCTATCTATTATATATGCAAAAGTGATGACGGCTACGTTTAAATATATGTATAAAAAATGTGTCAATCACAGTTATAGAGGGAAGTTGAACCGCCTTGCTCAACTAATAGGATCCGAGTGTAGCTACTCTGGCAGTGTATAAAAGTATATCCTCCCTCTTATGACTACTGAAGGGCACAGTGCGTGGTGGTAATAATAATAATAATAATAATAAATGTGACGAGGCTTATTACTTACATTATTATTATAATTATAGTAATAATAATTATTATTATTATTGTAATCATGACAAGTTCCGGCCCGGAGTGATAAATAGTCTCACCGCGCCTCTAAAACGATTTGTCAGAGAGAACAAACTCTCGTATAACTGTGACAGTGTATATGATAGTTGAGAAAAAGAAGCTCTGAAAGAACCGTGTTTCTGCTCCTATTATTGTTACTGGGCCCGAGGCAACAACAGCAGCCACGAGAGTTTGGTATTTAATGAGCGTCCAGTGAGTGTGTATAACATCATCTTCCTCTGACTTGTGTGACGAAGGGGAACGATCACTACCAGCCGTTCTGATGTTGTGGTGTGTTCCGCCAGCGAGCAGGTCTTTTCCAAGTACAACCGGAGGACGATGTTTAGTCATTTGATCTTTTATCCTGCGTGATCACGGCTTCCATCCAACTTTCTATATATTTTAGTCAGGTGAAACGGGATGTGTATTACTGTTTCCAATGTTATTCTTTAGTTTAGGAGCGCGCGGCGGGTGTCTGAGATGCGTTAGTGGCTTTAGAGGATTAAGTGTGTTGCTAGTGTCCAGTCTGCTCGTTCAGTGTGCTGTTTGTTGTTGCTTGAGTCGGCTATATATGTATTATTTAGCTGAGAGAGATAGAGAGAGAGAGACAGAGAGTACCAGGTGCAAGATTTTGATGAAGGCAGTCACATTTTAAAGACTTTTAGAATAGCAGCTTCCAGGATTGGTTGAGAAATCTGCTGTTGTTCGTCTTGGTCCGTGTCCGTGACATTAATAGACAGTCAGGAGGTCTGGGAATGCGTACAAACTGAGTTCCACTGTCCAACAAAAAGTAAATTTATAAAACTAATTATTGGCGGAATGGAAGAGGAGGGGGCAAAAGAATTTGGGGGAGGGAATTGCAAGGAAAATGTGACTGGTCTTCCTGTGACGTTGCATTATTGTTATTTAAAACGAGACAAGACTGTAATTCATGTACCTAAATATATAATTCTTAATAATTCATTATGATTATTATCATTATTATTACGATTGCTGTTCAGTAGTTCACTCTATGCGAGGTCGTGATAATAAAGATAAAATAAGTTGTATTAGTTACGTGAGTAGTTTATATGAAATAGGATTAGACAAAATAAATGCTAGTATTACACCAAGTCTTCGTGTGTGTGTGTGTGTGTGTGTGTGTGTGTATATGTATGCTTGTGCGGACACCACTATATAACTCGAAGCTATATGCTGTTACTTGTTGCATTCTCCAAATAACTCTGACATCCCCAGATGAGCGGGGACGACGACAGTTGGAGGCGCAAGTAATATGCTTTAGATTCACACGCAAGTCTGGTTAAATGGCTATTAACTTACGCAAAGCCAACTACTGTAGACTATATACAAATATTTGGGAAATCTCTGCGTAAATGAGCGATATAGTGACTAATGCTACACAGTGTACATACAGCCGTATGAGAATGATGATCTTGCAACGGCACAGGAAGGAAAGTTGACCTTTTTTATTGCCACTACTACTGCTACTGCTGCTACTGCTGCTACTACTACTACTACTACTACCACTACTTGTACTACTACTACTACTACCACTACTTGTACTACTACAACCACCAAACTCTAGCAGACTCTAGATCGCATTAACCTAGATAAGTAATGATGTTGATTGCCGAGTTGGAATCGAGAGCGGAATGGGAAGGAACATATGGAACAAGAAATCTTGGCATGAGTGTAGTAGTCGTGCCGTATATCGACGTGATGTTATCCTCCATATAATGTCAACGACGCAAACATTATTCCGTCTGAAAAAATCCAAAAGTATGCAAAGATAATAATAGTATATGAAAGAAAAAATTATTACTATTATTATCATTACTACACAAACAAGTTATCAAAAAATTCCTGGTCCTGCTCCAGTGGTAGTTTTTATCGTGTTCATAAATGTGTAGTCGGAAGAAAGCTGACTCGATTAACTGTGACTCCTCCGCGGGGCACTGCGTAGAGATTCCAACATGGTCTGTTTTAACTCCAAAAAAGGAAACTATATATTTCTCGTCCATTTGTTGGACCCCTGCCAAGCTCACCGGAATGTGCTAACTAACATATGTCCAGCTCCCTGCTTGGTTATAATTACTATTGCCGTTGTTGTTACTGTCTATGTGTACCACAGCTGGTATTATTATATTGCTTTACTGCCTCTGCATACAACTCTCCCTCGTTTTGATTATTCGAGCCCACGAAATGAGTCCCACACGAAAATATGATTGCGAAAATATATGTACAATTACGGAGAGGGAATTAATAATTCTGATTTGACACAAGCCGATGATACAGGCTTGGAGAAGAAGGGTAGCTATAATTACTCTAGCTGTATAACGATGTTTATGGCTAAAAAATAGCTATTCTTATTACCGTACATGCATGCATATACATACCTGGAGATTTGCATTTATTTCTACTGACAACAAAGGTATATAAACTAAATCTATGTATATGTATATATATAGATATGCAAATATATATATATATATATATATCTATATATACATATGTATGTAGATAAGGTTGTTCATGATCATGGTGACTGGATAATAGAATGTTACTTCTTTAAGGATAATGTTAATAATATTAGAACTATTATTACTGTGGAGTGTTTAGTATTTACAAAAAAATACTGTTTCCGTTCAAATTCCACAACAATCCCAATGCTCAGACGCTTGCATATAATTAAATTTTATTACAGTTATTCTATTATTATTATTATTTAGTGATTACTGACTACCTTAAACAATAGCGGTTTTTTAAACAAAACTCGAGTCGTCGACAGTTTCCTATTATACACGTACATACTACACTTTATTATGAAATCTGTAGGGTCTCAATCAAGTTGGCTTGGATTTTGAAAGATTGAACCGGCTCATTATGCTCCCATCACCACCACCACCCTCTCTCTTCCTCAGCAATATATATATTTGCGTACAGTATATATATACGCATGTATACCCTGACCAGTAATGATCATTAATGCCATTGTAGAAGTTACACTTATTAAGGATACATTAGTCAATGTACGACACGTATTGAGAGTATTGATAAAAGGTGGTTCAACTGTTTTAAGCGTGTTGACATTGTTGTGAAGACCTGCTGGTTCTTTGTGGTTACCCTGAATGATCATCACTCGTTGGTAGATCCTTTGTTTTTTTTTGTTTTTTTGTTGTACACACCTACTGCTACTACTCGATGGTGGGAATAATGACGGTTCTGGAGGTAGCTTTTTAACTTGTAGGGAAAAATCTGAGCCAAACACGTGATAATTATTTTACTACATAATGATGATGATGATGACTAAATGCCTTGGAGTCTCGTTTGAACCAAATAATAATGAACTATATGAACTGTACCAAGGAACAAGTTTTCCTCCAATTATTGCAAACGGGGAAATTTGTGACTAAAGTTATTATAAGTATATAATTATTACTATTGTATAACTGTAATCGTACATCGTTTCAATCCTTTTCCACATATATAAGTATGTATTATTGACTCGCTTTTGCTCATGTATGATGTGTACGAAATAATAGATGTGTACACATTTGTAGCGTACATGAGCTCCAACTCACAGCAAACAGTATAAATACCTAGAGGTTCACTCACACAATCCTTGCACATTTGCGTGAACCGAGAGCCTCTCTCAGAAAAGATTCGGTGTTATTATTATCATTTTTTATGTTTCACCAAAAACTGGTCGTATGCACACATAAAATCTTTGTCCCCACACCGACTATGAACGTATTTTAAAGTGCTGTTCAAAACACGTTCTCTGATTTGTTCTACAATATTGACTGAAGTGGCAAAAGGATCATCATTACATTTACAATGTCCTACATCCGCCCTGTCCCTCAATTTTGGTTTAATATATATGTATACATATGTTCAGTCCGTCTACTGTATGTGCGGAAATGGTTCAATCTCCTTATTATTATTATTATTATTATTATTATTACTATTATAATTATTATTATTATTGTGTTATAGCCTTTAATTACGTAGGGATTTTAACCTTTCTTTGCATTATTATTATATACTGTATAATGATAAAAAAAAGGTTTTTTTGTTCAAAATAATTAGTCATTTTCGTTGCTTTCCTATGCATATATATATATACATATATGTGGATATGTATGCATATGTTTAAATGCCCGTATTTATGCATGTAATGCATATAATATGGAGGACTGGAATAGCTCAGAGCCAATGGTACTATTTGATAGACTTGATTGATTGGTTACATAAGGCTTTTGATATACATAAATACATGTATGTACATATATATATATATATATAAATACATATATATATATAGTAGAAAAGTACATATATTCACCACATTTGAGTATGTATACATAAAATCCATACGTTCAGGAGGTTGTTCTGTATGCAATTATCCGTGCATTTGCATACGTGTTGCTGAGGTGGACTCTGCTGGATGCTTATGTACGTGCATACGTACATACATATGCATGTCCAGGTGAGAGCGGTACAATAATTAAAATCCAAGGTCCATACATATATATGTACATGCGTATATCACATATATATTTGAAGATATTATGTTTTATTTTGTCGCGCGTGCATGTGCGGTTCCGCGCACCTTACGTATTATGATAATAATACTGTAAATGAAAATATATCCATGAATTGAAGACGACGATCAAGTTTGATGGTGTTAGGTAATAATAATAATAATAATAATATGAATTATTTGTCAAATTAATTATTACCACAATGGCTGATGATGATTCTAGTAATTTTTGTTTATAATAAGGTACAAAGAGTTTTTTTCTGCTTGGATCCAAGTGCTTGGCTACGATGATGATGATGATAATGATGATGATTGATGATGTTAGTGATGGTGATGGGAATGAGGAAACGGAATTTGATGTTGATGACGAGAAACTTGAAGGTGTGAGAGTTGGGATTGGAGGGTGTGTTTTACGGTGTGTACATGAGAGAAGATATTCGTATTGTGTTGTGTTGGATTTGATTAGTTTGCTGTGACTAAAGCTGTCGTCATCGTGGAGGGAGTCAGAGTGGAAACAGTAGAAATGACGAAGAGAAGTGTCTCTACATATACTACGTATATAATTTTGTTTCGTCCCGCACGTGACTACTAACGCTAAAATGTCGTACATAGTTCTAGTATTTTTCATTGTGTTGTGACGACTGAGTTGTCAACACTTTTGTGATGATTGCTGGTTGCTTCAATTATGATTAGGATGATTATGATGATGATGATGAAGATGACGATGATTAATGTCAATTATCAATAATGATTAGTAATTTACTGTTGTCTTCGTGGAGGATGGTTATATATGACCAGTGGTTATACACACATATAAATAGTATAAAGGGATATGTAATTATGATTGCGGTGGACAGAGTATGTAGAAATTCTTGATATATGCATTTTATTTCATTCTCACTGGCGATGGAAATTCGCGTCTGTATGATCTTCGGTCTCCAGTCTTGATGGAAAAATAGTGAGAGGTGCGCGGGTGGAAAAGGGATAACCGGTTGGTCTAAAAATGTACTTCTCAGAGACTCGCGCTGCGTGCATGATCATGATACTGATGGAATTAGAAAGTTTGAGACAAACTATTGTGAGAAAATCCCCATTGTTGAAGGCTTTCACTTGTGTGATGTGCTTCCTCGTGCCTAAAATGCGCACAGTTCCCCGTGTGTCCACGCTTGGAACTACCGATTAATCCAGTGGAGTTGTTGTATGGGCCCACGTACACCGCTTACCACAAGTCATAAAGTCTAATCTGTTTTAAGTTTAAGATGTTTTTAGGTCTCAAAGGCAAGGGCGTAAGCCATTTAACCAAGGAAAGTCGAATATGATGAGGATTCTTCCCCGACACATATTAAAGTGACTTACGCAGTCGTACAGATGGGTTGGTTGCTTTGCTGCGCAAATAACCGGTTGGTACACGAGAAAATCGGTCGAATGTAATAATAAAAGAATGGACAGACATTTCAAAGTTTGATGGAAACCATGTAAAAATGTGAAGAAAATCACGTTCGAGCTAAAGATAACTGTGTCCGCTGGCTGCTATTTTTCTCAGAGGCACACGCACATCAATGTGTGTCAAAAGCGTGTAGGAGTGTAGAAGGAATGTAGGAGACATAACTTCAAAGGAACGAATTGAAAGGTGCAAAACAGTTACAAACTTTACCTACCAGTTGTCCATATGCTATACATACATATATATATATATATTATATATATATATATAAATGCGTACATTATACAAGATATAGTTACTATGGGGAGTCAATATGTGGCAGTACACTTCAAATGGTTACCGTGCCCACGGTTATGATAAAAGGCGAGAGGATTATTGCGATGATGGTGAAGGGGTGACAAGAGAGAGATGTGAGAGATGCCATTCTATAATTATAATTAATCAATATTATAAAATTGTTATTATTATTATTATTACTGTGAGTGAGAATTAAATTCTGATCGTGGTACACATGCTGTGGGGGATGTCGTGGATTTTTAAGGCGGGCAGTGTGATCTTACATATTACAAACTGTTCCCAATTATGGACGATTCCACTATATACTATCTCCGTAACATGCATGCTATTACTATTATTATGATATGTGTAGTTAGCATTGATGATTACTATACATTACAAAGATTTGAATGTAATAAAAAATGTACTATTCCGTAAGTTGTATGATAATGAATATTTGCACTTTTGTCCATCTGACACATCATCTGCCTGTCTCTCTGTCTCTCTCTCTCTCTCTGAATTCACTCAGCATCGTCCTCCCTCTGTATCTCTGTAATGTTGTCTTAATTTAGAGGACAATGTCATATGCTGCTCAACGGTTATCATTCTCAGCTCCCCGTTGAGTCCCTATATATTTGCTGTAACGTAATATATATACATATACATTATTTAGATACCCTAATATTAATCATGATGAATAGACTTTAGATATCTTCAGCTGAAAATAATCAGTTACCGAAAAAAGTGCAAGTTTTTAAAAATGAAGCTATACTTTCCAAAGATAATTTTGAGTGTTACCTAACCTATCTATGACATAAAAGTATGTAGAGAGGCAATATCCCACAGGAGGAAATTTCATCAAACAGCATTATCCGAGCTCGAATATGCAGTTGACATATAAAAGAATAAATTTTTAAAGTTTAGCTAGAAATAAGTTGAAAAGAAGTAGATATGCTCAACATGGTCGTACGGGTGGGTGTAGATATCATCAGTCCGCCTTCAAAATCCAGCTGCGTGGCAAATGATGAAGCGTTATCGATTTAGAATGGAGAAAGTTGGAGGTTACGTGGTGTCTACGGCAATTGAATAGGACAAACATTAAAAGGGAGATTGCTTAGGGGAATACTTGGAGCTTCTCGTGATCCTATAATTTTCTTCGTAATATATCGTCGTATGCGTGTGTTTGTATGTGTAGTGTGATGCCTACGAATTATGAGAAGTTAGCGGAATGAAGCGGCAGAAGGTGGTTACATTTCATTCACGCACACATACTTGTATACATAAAAATGGCACAGGCGGGTAACAGATCAGCAGTGAATGCTCAGAAAAAAACGTGACTATTTTTGCGATTGCAATGCGAATGTTTGTCGCATTTGCCTACACTTTTAGAGGTCTGCCCATAGATTTCACATGGCCTTCAGCGGTCATCGCATATACTTGTTAGTGATAACTTACACAGGTACATTGTACCGTGTTCAGCATTCTTTCACCTCACTGTAATATCCTCTCAGATGAAACATTTAGGGTACAGCTCAGGAGAATCCAATATCCAGTGAACTTTATTCCAACGACAGATACGTATGTATGAACACACATGTGCGGGCCTATCGTCATCGTATAAGGCACTTTCATCAGAACTGTGTGCTCTTATGGCGCTTCACACTTTAGAGAACAATACTAAATATCCGGAGATGAAGGTCTGTTCTATTATATCAATTCATGAAATCGCACCGTATTTTCCGTAGAAATGACTCTATTCCTATCTACTCGGAAAAAGGGAAACAGGACAAATTACACGTCTAGAATATCATAGTTGGATCTGACATGTAACTGTATATCGCCAAAGGAGGTCTAAAATATTGTCAATGTAGCCCACAAATGAATGCTGTCCGGCTGTGCGCGTCCAATTGTTTGGAGAATATTTTGTGCTGCAGTGCAAAATGTAGGTGGTTGCCTTGCTGTATGTCGCTGTGTGATTTGTTACTACAACCTTAGTCTTGCACTTGATTGTACACAGGATAGCACGGCCAATGGGTTGACGCATGTCGATTATCCAATGCTTTTATATTTTGCGCAGCAGATGTTGTTTTTGTCGCACATATTGTTATGAGGACAAATCAAGGGTCAATAATACTTGTTACGCTCGCCTGAAGATACAGTCTTTAGGGCGTGAAGGCGTCAAATGACACACGAAATAGCTGAACTGTAACAGTAGGAAATTATAAGCAGCAGATTTCTACCCCCCAGTCCAGCATATGAATGCACACTGGAAAACCACACATTTACATGTACATCCTCATACACGATCGTTGACTTGCCCACGAATAACTTCAGGCTTCCTGTATTAAGTACTTGTCATTCTTCCTGTACCTCCAGTTCCTGTTGGTGTACGTCATGTAAGACAAGACGTTTCATAAACTTGAATGATGATCATGATGATGATAGTCAGAAGCTAATCAGCTCTCTTGCAGTCCACATGTGACTTGATGACAGGGCGTTGAAAGAAAATTTCCCTTGCTTAGATATTGTATATTATAATTAAATTAGATATTGCACATGACTGTCTTGAGGCAGTACAATTTGATGGAACCAGTATAATAGAGACAGCTCAAGTATTATTTTAGTCAGCATTACGACTATGATTACATCCGTGTTTCTCCATCCATAGTAGTCGTGGTGTGGGTCTGTGGGATGCACTTCTTATGTGATGTTGTCAATGCTATGCGTTACTTTGCAAGTAAAGGTGGACCTTTAGTACACGTGTCGCTCGGGTACGTGGGATTTGGACGGCTGCTGGGGTCAGTGGTTGGTGTAGTAGCGAATATAACCTGAAGCAATATCGAGCTGTTGAGGCCATTCTATATAGAGTAGGATTAGTAGCGAACGTTTGGAAAGAAATTTAATGCGGGCCCAGAAGTTTCAAAGCTGTGACCCAACTGTACTTTGGATCCCATCGCTCACTCCTAAAGCTGAGCAATTTGGTGGGACAATGTGCTGTGAATTATAGGCTGAGAGACGGAGGGTCAAGCTGGGAATTTTGAAGTGGTGATTATCTGATGATTATTAGGTGGTTACAAGGATGCTAATATCAGATGACAGTTATTTTCATTATGGTCTATAGCTCCGTATGTTCTAGTAGATGCTATATAAATATATGTATAAAATATAATATACGGTATACAATGTGTGCAAATATCTTACAGATACTTGATAGACTATAATTAAGTTCACACTTGAAAAGGTGTTTAACAAAATTCTGTGCATTCTCACATGTAGTAATGGAACCTGGCCACGATATTTACGAATATGATGCAATGATGGTGAAGCTACATGCAGTTATAGTAGTGCTTCCGTGAGCAGTTGTAGTTTGCCACAGAGCTAATATTAATCTGCTCGGAAAAGCTATAATAATTTGATAATTCCTGCGAGACAAAGAAATCACTGAACCAACCATTTCGGCGACGGCGCTCAGCTTACACGCATAACACATGCACATAAGCGCACGCGCGCATACATGGCCCAGTGACGACAATGTATTTCACGGCCATTCTAAGGAGATGGTGACGACGGCGGAGCGAAAGTACTATACCTAAATATAGGCATATCATGACGAGAGTTCAATGATTCAATCATCCTAGCCAAATCTGTACGTTCCAGTAATGATCAATTAATTATTAATAGAAATAATATTAATTCTGATAAAAATAGTAATAAGAAGAAGAGTAATAATAATAATGTTGGTAATACTAACAGAAGTTTATGCATATATAGATATGGTTAACGCTAAAAGAGGTATGGGGAGCAAAAATGAGATGACGATAATAATAATAATAGTTATTGTCATTATTTGTGGGACAAAGGGGTTGACTTCAAAGTACGCACTAAGCATGCACGCACCAATGTCGAATGTGTGCATATGCTGACGTGCTCCAATGTTTGTGCATCTTGTACTGACTGCTCTTGTCGTTCCACAGAAAAATGTGCTGCGTTGTTAAACATGGTAGTCCCTTGTTTCAAACTGTTCACCTTCCTCTGTGTCAGTCGGTCGACAACATAATACCACCATGTTAGATTTGTAATCAACAGGAGATCCTCGCAAACAGCGGCGGCTCGGAATATCTCGTAGTATTTTACACATACCAACTTCATTCCCGCCGTCCAGCCCGTATTTACAGATATAGATACAAATATGCCATATGATATATCGCTAGCTGTACTTCGGAAGGAGTTTGTCCTAAAAATTTCACGAAGAATATAATTCCATATAATGTATGGTGGCTAGTGTGGTCAAAGTACACAATAGTCAGAATTTCCTTTCCGCATCCAGATTTAGAGTAAGAGCAACAAAGTTGTTGCTGGAGCCTGTGGAAAATGGACGCTATTATGGGAAAGAAGGGAACTCTTGTTAGGCCAGAGCAGAGTGAGCATATGAAAACGGGTGGAGGAGCTATATTATTATGTCAGTAGAGAGACATTGCCAATATTTACATATTATGTACACCTGTTCTACATGACTGTTGTTTGACTTTCGAAAATGATACGGAGGACAAACTTTTGGGAGCTCTTTGTGTATTAGCAGTGCTTAACATTTCTATATCCGAGCCACAAGCTCTGGGATTTCCTGCATGAAAATCACGGTCTGCTCTGCATTACTGCTGGTTCCGAAGATGCTCGTTGGATTCTCCTCACAGATTCTAACACTAGATACATCCTGACACAGGAAATCTAAACTCTTGGTCGTACTCGTGAAACGGGACTGCAATACGACAGCAGTGCATCCTCAAAAATGTACAGGTGTTCCCAACTTAGGTCTCACGGTGCTAAAAATTTTTCACCGTCTTTACATGAGAACTGACGGAGATTCCTCGTGGATTCCGTGCTAAATGACTGCTACTTTAATGACGTCGGCATACATATTCCGATTCATCTCGCATCTGGACAAGTAGGGCTAGGATTAACAAGTGAATATACGCTTATAAATGAGTGGGACTCTGTTTCTCCCTTCCAATGAATGAGCAAAAGAACACCTTTTCAGTCTGCCTACACAAGTGTATCTATTTGAGTCTTATAATGTTATGTGCTCTAACATATATATGCCTTCACCTCTCTCGTTGCCAACGAAGGTTTTGGGCTGTAAGTAATATTGATGATAGCTACATATGTCCTGTTCTATATCGTTGTATAAACTTGAAAGTACCAACTGCTTCTTCTTCCTGTTGACTGATATACCAGGAAACCTGATATGGTTGATCAAGTCAACTTTAATTAGTGTGAGCTGTCCGCTCAGGGTAAGCCTTTTCGGGGTCCTGCTGTTCGTCTCAAAAGGACTTGTCACCCAGAATTTTCCTTGAAAAACTAATGCATTTGACAGAAGCAGTTTCCGCGGAGAAACGGAGCCTTCGGGCCTCGTACGGTACCCCAATAATAATAATATAAATAATAATAATAATAATAATGCCATCGGCCATACAGCGGTGCGTTGGTCACGTTCTTATCCCAGTGGCGGTAACTTCAGTTATCCAAAGTCGAGTGTAATAGTTTGATTATGGAAATGGAAACTCATTAGAGTTGGGAAGTATATAGTAGGTGAACGTTATGACAACAAAAACATTTTGGGCCTCTCCTATGTATTCAACTATGTGTGTATGTTTCGTCCACGTGCTGAGAGTTGTAGCAAAGTCGATCTAACTTGAGCTCCGTTACTTATTTTGTCGATCACAATCATCATTCTGAGAATTGAACCTGAAATATAACATTCAAGTCTTCTACTTCAGCGCACCGATATTTCTTGCATGGTTTCTTAATACATGTAAATGTTTCAGAAAACAATCGCTCCGTACGAGTAATGATGATACTGAGGACATTGTTGTAACTCCAAGAAAAAGTGCAGCTGTCAAACTGCAGGAGTGATTATTATATTTACTGTTCTTTATGCCATCCATAGGTCGTGGGAAAAGATTTTTAGAATTGATTTTGATGTGCACCATCATTGTGTCATATTGCTTCTGAGTCGGGACTGACGGGACTTAGGGAAGTTTTGCACAGGACTCGAAGGTCCCTTGAACACAGTGCATTTGGCTACTGTGCGTTTGTGAGCGTGTGGGTGGGTGTCAGCGGCGTGTTGTAGTCCGATCAAAAGACTTTGAGATGGGCCACGTATGACACTTTCAGGTTCTGCAGGGATATGTGCATGGATCGGAGACATTGTTTGTCAGTCAGGAGTTATTTGGAACAGTGAGCCGTTCCATTACATTTGTGCAGAATAGTGAGAGAAATTTCTAACTAGGTAGACAATTTCAGTGCGGGTGGACGAGTGGGAGTAGGAGCTATGTACATGCTTGGAGAAAGTGCAAGGGAAATTTTAGTAGAGACAACTGAAGGAGGAGAAAGTTCTGAAGTAGAAATGGAGGAATGCGGTTACAGGTAGACGGATTTCGTATGAGGAAGTATATAGGAATGGTGTGCAGAGTGTTCCGAGGGAAAGTCGTATGATATGAAATGTACAAGAATTCTTTTTAGTATTAATAATGCTATTTCAAATCAGGCGGCGAATAATTTTTTGGAGGAGTAGAAGTGTAACAACCTATCCTTTCACCACCTTGAATACAAAGCTGATAATAATAATGGGTACTATTATTATTATCAAACTAGAAAATGTTGTTAGTGATGCGTACTGATCTTGATTACGTGATGATGATTCCTCATTGAAACAAAACTCTAATCTTTCATTTGCGACAATGATTCGTAAATTGATCATTTCAATAATATTTTGACTTGAATACCGTGTGTTCGTTTTTTGTCCTTTATTTTTACGTTATTGGTAAAATGGAATAGTTTTAGATATAGTGGGTTTATTTTGTGCTTGGTAGGTCATTTGAGCTCATTAGATAATTATGTAGCAATTTGTATACTAACGACTTCATCATAGATGTTCCTTGTCACGTCTGATCCTCTACTTGAGTGATACATGATAATATGACCAGCACATGATGTACTGTACTAGGGGATGAGCCTATAACAAAATGTTATGAGACTTCGTATATGTACTATATTGACATAGTATATGTGTAATATGTTGCTGATAGAATCATAGGAGATATATCTGGTTGCTGTAAAGTCGTGTCGTTGTGTCGCAGACGTAGTTACTCTTTTTAAGGTATACACACTATATAGATTTATGATCTACCTCTGTACGTTTACTCCAGATATTTATGGTCACCAAAGTCGCTTTCCAATAAACATAGACATTTTGTGTGAGGGTCAAGGTGTTTACATCCTTTTGTGTTATGAAGTTTTATTATGGATACCTATCTCATTCTTTTCGCTCCGTCATAATGCACATCAGTGCCGTGGATATAGACTCATTCTACCAGCTTGTATATACTTTCTGCAACCCGCTTTGGTTTTCCAGTTTTACCCTCATTTGGGCTAAGCAAAGTCCTCATCAGAGATTGGATGAAGTGAGTGAAGACAAGTGTGAGAGTTTTCTAATTTCACAAACTCAAAAGTCAACAGTTTCTAATCCCCACATTTCATCGCTGACACTCGCACAACTGTGACAATTTGAAATCAGATTGGGAGTTCCGTATGATTGATGACTTCATAGTTTTCGCACCATATTTGTGAGCGCTTGGACTGTCCCATGTGGATTTTTGCAAACTTTCCCAAACTCCTCCCCAAGTACGTGCGTACATTCATTGCCTTTGCTAATCAAGTTTGAAAATATTCTGTCCAAATGCTGTCAATGTTACTCATTTCCCCTATCATGCTTCCTATATGCATTTACATTAGCTGTAGATCCTGTGCCTAACTGGCGTATATACTTACGAATGGCTTCAAATGAGGAAATTCTGGGGCTGTGTATCCCAGTTGTGATTGGACATGCTCACTTTTACCTGTAAGATTAGATTGTGTACAGGCTAAAATAAATTTAGAATCAAACAGGGGACAACTTAGTGGGGTAGCTTTAGTAGCAATAGTTTGTAAACGACTACGTCTCAGTCTGAGAGCTGATAATACGTTCACAGTTCAGGAGGAAATACCTTTCGACATTTCTTCCGTCATCAGAATTTCCCGAACTAAGTGGGTGCAAGTATAGCAGTTGGATAAGGAAAGCTACTTGATGAGATGAAAATGATAAATTTGTGGCACTTAAGCCTCGAGCTGGTTCATTCGGAATTGATATTGCTTCGAATACTTCTCTCAAACTCCTGGTGATTCGTCGGTAAGTTTCCATGTAAGCTGGTTACTACTGGATCATAGATGGGTGGGACATCTGCAGAGCGCCACATTCGCCGCTACTGCAGCTGGAAGTACGAAAACAAGTTTTGGCTGATGCATACTAAATGATGCTGTGTAATACCGTAGTGATAAAATGGGTACAAAAAAATGTTAAAAATAGAACATGCTGCGAAGACCATGGTAATCTGATCATCCGTGCAGTCATCACTACCACTGAGCCTGTCTTTATCGCCGAGAAGAGCCTGCGCGAGTCATCACCTTACCATATTCAGTAAGGGCGACAGTCTGCTCTTTTATTTTCTCCATCTTGGAGGGATTACCGTAAGTAGTTCGAGAATGGTTACTGAACTGGCTCGTTATTTGCAATGCCTCCTTCCTGCCCAATGTGCGGGCGCGAGAATGGCGGGTGAATATGTATGACCATTGTACCATCTTCGTATACATAAAGAGTGAGTTTAATTGGAAGAATGAGGCTACTTGGCTATAGCGCACGTATGCAAACGTCCAAGGCCTAAATACAATTAAAGAAGACCAAATAAGCGGTGGCTATGAACCACCGGTTAGCTGAGTAGGAGATTAATGTTGACAAACTAATGCCATTGTATACACTGTAATGAGTACATTTTCCAAAGTTCATCGAAGAATTCGTTGCTGGTTGGAAAAATCGACTCCTCCACTCCTTCCTCCTCTACTCCCGACGTGACGTCGTCATAGAGTTGCATATATGTATATATTTGAATGATTATTGTAAGAAGTGAAAAGTGCTCTGGATGAGTGAGCAGTATAGGATAATATAGGAATATGTGTACGCCATTAGCGTAAATACTCTAAGACGTAAAATGTTGATATGATCGGAGAATTACATGATATGCATATGTATAGCTTTGGAACCCATTCCCAACGTAATTTTGAACTGACATTACTCTTACCTGATTACTCTTAACCGATTCCAGTTCACTTTTAGTATGTGTACGCACACATGGATTCACTCACAAGAATTGACACGCAGACATACCATTACATGTAGACATGTTTTTGACACACAAATAATTTCAGTGATGACAAATCGTGGGGGTAAAATGTCTTTACAGAATGATTTGTAAAGGATGAAAATTGGAAATTGTGTTCGGAAGTGGAAATTGGAAATGCGTTCCAGACCGTTTTAATCGCCTTCCAGATAACGAAAAAACAATTGTGGCAATTTGAAAAAAAAGACCTATAAAAATTGTTGGCGCTGTAAGGGGACAGCGCTTGGATGTGCCTGTCTTTTCTCCGTTTATGTATATCCCACATTGACATTGTAGCTTACATGACCTGATTTTCCAAATGATTGAACGCTGAGCGACGGACGCAGAATTTATTGTTTTCTCTCATCGAAATCACGTAAGTTTAGGAATCCGCAAGTATTTTTTCAATCAGAAAGGAAGGGTTCTCTTCGACCTCTTCAATAGAGAATTGAAGTAACCGAGAAGAGTGAAAAGATTTTGATGAAATGCCCTGTACAATAACTCTAGTTAAGTACCGATACAAGACTTGAAATTAGAAATAGCCTTATCATCTCAGTTTCACGTACATATACACACACGCGTATACATATATACTATGAAAAACATCGACTTTGCGTTGTGGAGGTCTCAAACCAAATGATTTTTGACAAATGTTTTAAAGCAGAGAGAGAGAGAGTCATCAGTCATTCAGTCAATAGCAGTTACCTTCTGTGCTCACAAGAATCAAATAAGTTATTGATAACCAAAATAAGATGTCTCCGAATACGTAGCGACTTCCTATTTAAAACCCATTGGGGAGGAGAAGGTTCTATGGTAGATTAAAACTATGACTAGGTATTATATACTTGGTCCATTCCTCTGACCACAGAGTCCTACTCTCTCTCACTGTTCTGTCCGCACGAGTGACCGTGATACTGTTATGACATCGATATTTCAATCCCGTAGTAGCTGCTTCATCAAGCAGAATGAAATTTATTTAGCACAAACTGTGATGTGAGTTTGTTGATGTTGCAAAATGCGACCGCATATCCAAAGAAAAAGAAGATCTAAGACAAGGTTCCAAAAGGCTATTATTATGATGTACTACCAGTGAATTCATCTCTAATCAGATTGGTATTTCACATGGCTGTATAAGAGGGTATAATGGTGATGATGATTATGATGATGGCTCAGGATCCTTCTGTAAAATATAATAGATCAGTTGTGTTCCGTCGTCTGTGCCAGCGGTTTAGCATTGTCGCAACTAGTTAAGGGTTTTCAAAGTAAATCATATGAGAGCGCTTTCGTAACATGATAAAAAAGATGTAATGATTCCAACCTGGTTTCCGTGCCGAGTTTCTCAGTACATATAGCAGTTAGTTTTATTTTATACACATACATACATACATACGTACATACATGGCAACTTGAGTAATGCATTACATTCTAGTATCATTAGACTGATGATAAATGGCTTTTGTGGAGGAAGTATTATTATCATATTATTATTATTATTATTGTTATTATTATACTGTTTGGAAACCACATGAGTTTAACAGTTCTATTATAAAATGCTCAGGCAGAGGGTAAAATCCTCTTGGTCGTGTCTTTGTATAGGCAGAAGGACTTTCAGGATTGGTCGCTTAAACTTAATACACTCAATCAGTTTATGTAATATTTGTAGCCAGTCAGAGAAGCGCTGATTCACTCAGCTCATAGGCCAGCCCTATGTGGCAGAAGATTCACGCACACGTGGACTGGATCAGATAGACTGCGATTCCTCCTCTAATAGTTGATGTCCTCCCTCTCTGCGTGCTCTGTAGGGAAAAGTGGCTTTTATTGGGAATGTTTACCTGCATGATTATGAATCCCGGCAAATAATGTCATATATTTTAAAAGTTTGTCGACACAGTTTCCGTATAGATCCTCAAAGTGCATTCCTATGTAGAAGAAATAGCGTGGGAGAGCTCAGTCTGGGTCCTGAAGTTTATTGAATGTTTGAACGACGTTCTGTCCAATCATGATCTTTTCTCCATCACTATGTGAGGGTCGTGCAAGTATTGTGGAGGGGAATTTGCACTCGTTTTTTGGTCAACGTGGTCAGGATTAGTCCCATGAGGAAAATCCAAATCAAATTTTCTGGTCCTCCATGCAACTCTAGTGTTCCGGGAACAGATCGATAATTAATTTGATTGAAAAGTTATTCGGGTAGTCACATACAGATGCATCTAGATTCCAAAGTATAATTATTCCCAATCTACGCGGAGTGAAATTATTTAATGCTGAGCCCTCCTCATCCACGCTTGTTAAGCTCAGGAGCTTGTCCGATGACTAGGGTGCGGGGAAATTCACCATGTCAGGTGCAATATAGAATGAGACTGTTTGAATTCGACTATGGACCTTAGGTCAGTGTCGTCAGTGATCACAATATATTGTCTCCATTGTAGTTTGTAGGGAAGGAACAAGGGAAGAGAGAGAAAGTTAATATTTTGATGCCGTTCATTTCCAAATCATCTCATTTTTCTATAATTTCCGTTTAAAAGAAAAACTTGAGGGCCCATAATTATATATGCGCATATACATTTGTATATATTCACCTCTTGTCATGGACTGTACTTACTGCTGTTAGCAGGCGCATATAATTATTATACTCTATTAAAAAAACTATATAGCAAATGTGAAAAGGTTAATTGACGACAGCCTTCCAGCTCTTCCTTCTCTCTCACATATTTAAACTGTATTGTCTGTATGCTGATGTTGACACACACACATGCAAACATACATACACACATCGTAGTCAGCCAGGGTTACCGTATGCCGTATGTGCTAGTTAACATGTGCTTTCCCCGTATATACACACATATACACATGAGTCTCTCCGACCCAGAAAACGTCATATGTAGAGTTGCCTTCAGGGAGGTTAGGTCCATTTATTTCGTTGACAGAGTTTCTTGTTTATTGTAATAAATCTTACAATCTGATTCTTCGGCCAGCATGAATGGAGGAGGAAAAAATGATTACTAGCACAATTATATATGTATATATATATATACATATATATATATATATATATACATACTCTTTCAAAAACAATCGGAACTAAAAACTTTGTGATAAAATCCGGGACGTAGATTCTCTCCGCTGTTTCTCACATGAGGACGGCCGGGGACGTGGTAGTAAAACCATGTGGTTGCACTTGTCTGTGGGACCCATGAACCAGAGTTCCATAGCAAAATGGAACGGATAAAGTAGTATTTTGGGAATGTGGGAAGATGTACCGGAGAATAATCGGCCCTTTTATTTTGAAATTATGACGTATGAACACATATTTCAATAATAGCATTACATGTACCATTCCGAAATTTTGAGAAATGCTACAAAAAAACTCAGTTTACCTGAATCATACGGCCCAAGTATTATGACTAGAATGTTTTATAATTTGGGATGGAAGATCCTATACACTTAAATGGCTATACTGTTACCTCACAGATATTTGAAATTGAAACTTTTTACGGGGAGGTTATTGTACAATAACGACACAGCAGTATGTGGAGGATCCTAAATCCTATATGATATTATATTAACCAATGACACCACCACCGCAGAAGCGAGCAACTGTTCAGACATTCAAGAAAGACATTTGAGTGTTGTTATATATAGTTCTTGCTATAACACAGTGAGCTAGAAGGTGTAGTGATCATGACAACGCGGACATGGTCATGTGTTCTGTTCGTGCGTGTGTGTGTGTACATTTACGAGGGTATGATAGGATGAAAAATTGATCAGGAATTGCGTCCTTATAACTTTCCTTTGAACGTTGCTAATTAGTATTTCCGCGGTTGAACTGCCTGTGTATGTCTGTGACTTGAATGGAATTCTGTCCAAAAGACGGAATTCCCCTATCGCTTACTCTGTGTTCCGTTCTTCAAGTTGAGCTATAAGTGAGTGTTTCAGTGTATTGTTAAAAAGGCCTCGTGGAATTGAGAGCTGAATACGCGGAAGCTTAACTACTAAAGTTTAATGACATAGGAAGGACGTAACCGTAAAACCTCGATTGGCATTCGTCCCCTACATGTACAGACCACTATATGAAAATCTGTTTGAAGGGTTTGCCCTGCTGCTGCTATTGGGATGGAAGACCACTTGAACTTTGAACTAAGTAAAACCTGTTAGGTGTGCTTGCCGTGCTTTATTCACACTTGAGGTGGGATAAAGTCACTATGGGCACAAAAGGTGTCCCTCGTGAGCTCCCTCATGCAAAAAGCATGTGGACGGCGGAAACATCCGTGGAAGCGGGACGAAGGTGAGCCAAAGAAAGCCAAAACCCATTGTCCCTACCGTCTTTTGCAAATACTAATGACGAAAAGCCAGAAATGCATTAATCTATTCACATTTATATCCGTCCTCAACAACGTGCCCGTTCCTGTTGCCAAACAAACATCCCGCGGATGGAATAGTATCTCCGCCTCCAAGCTAACCGAGGTTTTACGGTGTATCTCCAGAGCTAGCACGGATATACTTCTATGAATCACTGTAGGTAGAGGAATAATGTAATATACACGGGTGATACTTTGCCGGTAATAATAATATATTGGTACGAATATTATAATTGATGATAACAAATATAATGATTAATGATAACAATAATAATAATAACCATACACTTTTACGTAGCAATTATTGCAAGTTAGAAGCGTAGTAGGAGCCCCTGATTTGACATGTCTCAATCCCGAAGAGGCGGACAGCCGGTAATTTACCGAAAAAGGACTTTTACTCTTCACAGTAGTAGATAGATGTGTGTGTACGAGGTGCGTTGAAAAATATACGGCAGTATCCGGAAAGCTGATGACAACGTGTATTGTAAGGGTGAAATCGGAACCAAAATTAAAAACGGTGTACAGAAGATGACTTTCATGAAGGAGGCCCTTTGAAATTCGAGGGGCGGTACTTTTAGGTAGTTGCTGGGGGAAAAGTTATCATGTGGGACCTTCCCCATGCGTTCTTTTTCATGCTCAAAATAAAAGCCGCTTAGGATCTTTCTAATGTGGCTGTGGACGAGTGTACCTCATGAAAATGTCAACTATTATGGCAGGCTGCCGTGATTATGGTGCTAGTCTTTCAACAGCCGAAGAGTATTTCGAGTTCCGAAGGCTCTCTTTTTGCCTACAAAATGTGTGTCCATGCCATGAACATGGTTCTTTTTGAAGTTCCCACTATTCATGACTGAGTAGCATTGCCTGTGCGCTCTATGCCTCTTGTCACCCGGCTATTTCAGCTTTACAACATCAAGTACATCGGTGGTGGGCATCTGTTTGTTCTTTTGTCCTGCCCAACTGACTAAAGTTTCGTGGATAGAGGAAACCCAAAGGCTGCATTTGCATTTGTTTGCAATTACTGCTGATTCAAATCAACTCAGCTCAACCGGATTCTCGGATAAATGTCCATTGATGGCGTCATGTATGTCCATTGATGTGATTCCCGACGACTCCATGACAACGGTCATTGTACTTGCTCTGTTACAAGTCTAACTGCGACATTGAGATCCCTTAATGATCCTGTAGACCAAATAGATTATGATGGCTCCTACTGGGGAAGTTGTGAATGCGGAGAGTAGTAGTTCGAGGATGTGCACTTCCTGTCGTCCGTGTAGGGGGCACAGAGTAGGAGGTTATCAGGCGTACTTTTTTGAAACTGTTACGGAGAATAGTCATATATGGCAGGTGAAGGTGGCTCGACATTAGCAGCTCTTGTATGTGGTCAGGTGAGAAAAGTGCGTGCGTGTGGGAGGGTGTGAGCGTGTGTCAGGCGTGTGGTTGTCTCTAATACGAGTTCGTATATGTGGTGTTCGCGATGGTGATGGGATGGATTCAAAAACTTGACGAACAAGCAGGTAAGCTGATGTGGTGAAGTGGTGATGCTAATACTGATGGCATTCTCATAAACTGCTGTACTATAATACTGATTATGCGTGGATCATACTAAATATTATCTGAGAAAAACGGAGAAAAATAGTTTTTTGCGAATCCTATTTTCCATCTCTGCTACTTTTTTCTACATGGGAGAGAAAGAGAGAAAAAGAGAGCTCCGAATGATTACAAAATGGAAAAATGAGACACTTGTTTAACGTATTTATGCCGGATGTGGGCAGACCCCCCTCCTCGTAAATATGAGCTCATATCGTGTACCTTCTCACTCCTATTTACTCACATGGAGATGAGGACACCTAATACATTTAATAATCAGTACTACTACTAAATACGATATTAACGGCTAAAAGTGGGCTATCGAATCCCGCAGTGCGATTGTTATTGCTATAATAACGTACGGTTCTACACAGAGGTCGCTGTCCAACTTCCGACGGTCACCTGGAATACAAAGCGTTGTGCATTCAAACAAAAAAAATTAAAAACGATGTAACATAAAAAATCCGCGGAGGGAGAGGGGGACAGAGGATTTCATTATACAAAAGCTCTGTCAAGTATCAATAAATGTACTACGAATACCACTACGAGTAAAATCAAGAAGGAATACATGAACATGAGTCTTAGGATATACTTATATGTCGTAGATATGTGATCATACGTCATCAAATATTGCGTGTAATTATGTACATTTTACCTTGACGTAGGCTAGCATAAATTGTATTAGTCCAGCAGTTTCCAATACAGACACACACACACATACATACCCAACACAAAAGCCAAGTGAGAAGTGAAACATGACGCTGTCGGAGGTCATGCATAATATTAATGATACAAAAAATTAAATACGACGGACACACTGCATAAAGTGTGACAGTAAAAGTCAGGATGAAACACGGGAAAAAACTTAAAATACGCGAGGAAAATTTAAAAAATAAAATTTTTCAAAAGTCAAACGCTTTGTCAAAAAAGTTACACGGAAAAAAATTTCTACAAAAAAATAAATCAAAATGTATTAAAATTTGTAAAAAAAATAAAAAACGTTGAAAACCCTTATGTGCTCTGATTTGGAGCCATAAGGCAAAATAAGCTTGATGGCGTGTGTGTGAGAACCAAGCTGTTGTTGTTGTAGTCCTGGTATATGTTAGTAGTTGTACACCATTGGAAGGGTAATAAATAGCTTGGTACCGATCATGATGATAAAAGTATTCATGTACAAAAAAATTGAACTGTAAAAAAATCTTCACAAAATCTAAACAAGGTACACAAATATTAGTGGAAAATGATCTAGTTCGCAAGTCACCTAGCTACTTTGTAGAAGCACGAGACACGTCGTGAGTATGTAAATCTGAGGGTGTTGGGGAGAGATCCAAATATGAATGGATTTGAACGTGTCAGTACTAGGGCGGTCAACTCCCCTCGGATTCCTCCTTGCACCACTAATAATAAGAGTAATAATAGTAATAATACACAACTATCAGTGTGCATACTAGTTCCAGTTGCAATGTGAATGGAGTGAGGCAAAGGGTAGAGTCTGGAAAGTTATTATGAGAAATGTTCTCTCAAAGTCTTCTGAGCAATCTGCACAGAGTTTATACCTACACATATGCTGTATACATATTAGTAAGTGCTTACAACCATATGTATTGAAACTCTGAATACATATTAGTTCGTACGGTATGAACATGAGGGCGCATTGTTGGATTAAATAAGCTTAGATACTTGCTTACAACTATCCTTTAGTGATCAATATTTGTGACTATCGTGTGATGGTGTGAACTTTAGTAGCAAAACCTACGATCATTTTCAGTAGTTACGGAAGGTAAGTATATAAGTGGATATCTATGCAGTAATACTATCGTCGTTGCTTCTAAGGTTACTGAAGGAAGGATTTTTGAGATGAATTAACCGTACTTTGTACGATAATGACCACCGAGGTTGCTCCTTCGCCACAACAGAAAAGTGTGAGTGTATAGATGACGACCATATGGTACCAACGAGAATGGGGGGAGAATGTCTGCTGGCGTATGTGGGGTAGTCGGGTTCGGGAGAACGCTGGTGACACCTTGCGAATGGGGGGTCGGATTCAGATTACTGTAAAAATTGCTCAAGATATTAATTTCAAGATCAGGCCCATGTGTCCAACTCGTGTATGAAGCGCTATTCGCAGTCGTCATCAGACAGGTTCATCTCCAAACCCGCTCAGCTCCTGTACGCCGTGAAGGAAATATGTAGAGGTTATTTGATGCACCTTGACTTTCATGATAATGTGTCCATTTACACAGAAATCTCTTATAATGATTCACAACTCATGTATGATGAGTGGTGCCGGTGGATTGCATGAATTTGCAGCGGACGAAATCGGTTCGTTCATCCTATACCCACATATATACCTATCCATTGAACTTATGCGTTCAGCACGAATGTAATTATTATTCTTAGTATATGTAGCAGTGTAGTATATATGTGGATTAGTATAGAAAAAGTTCTGGTCGTTATTGTTAGCATCAGGGTGGAGTAACTAACTGAGGGTATGGTTATATTCCTTGTGATGATGACAATGATGATTTCCGGAGGAGAGAGATGGTGAGGTGCCAGGGTCTGGCCATCGAAGCTGACACGTCAAAATGTCATAAAGTAAATACATATGAAATGTGTTACTGCAAGTGCAAGTACTAATACCATACATACCCTTGTGTAATATATATTCACTTATTATACAAATATTGTTATTACTATGACACTACGGAATAAATACACGGATTACTCCTTTATGCTTGAAATTCCTGTGTGTTTTTATTATGTGGGAGCAATCGTACACATAACTTCGAATCTCATTACCGCATACACGTTTTTTTGTCATCCGAATCCTGGAGATTTTACCGAAAACCACGGAACGGCTTCTCGAGGAGATGAGATAGTTGTGTGAGGATCCAATGCTAAAGAAACGGCTCTCACGTCGACTTAGGACAGCCATAATGCATGTGGATGCGATGTGAAAATCGAGCATAAACGTCAATGAGCGAGTACGCCACTAATCTGTTGAGGTATAGACGTGCAATCAACAACGAAGTCATGAGACTTGAGAGCCTCAATTGAGAATAGCTAACAGTTGGTTCTTCCATGTTTATTAAATTTTACTGTAATCCTCCATCCGGTTGTCAAAAATAATCTATCCTTTTCTTATTCTATCCTTACTCAATGAGCTCAAACATATTAAATCACAGCCTACATTTGTATCCGCGTTCCCACATTTACGTGTTCTTCTTTTCACCCGTTTCAGATACGTTTTTTTAATTTATTCATCGCACCAAATCATCACTTGTGGTTAGTATACAAATTGCTGAAGAGGCTGAACTGCTTTATACGATTTTTGCTGAGCATCAAATAGCTGGGGGGGGCGTTGGATCAATATGAGCTGAATTGTGCACATTCTATCCTTCATCAAAGAAATTAAATAGTTTTGGTTCAATAAATTAATGGAATGGTATTGCATGAACATGTTCCATTGGCCAAAATTCTTATTTCCCAGTGATTTCATTGCAAGAAAATTCATCCCGTGCGCCTACCGCTTGTGCATCATTCCATGGTTTACTCTCACCCCGACTTTTTGGATGAAAAACCTCAGGAGCGGGAGCTCTGACTTTGTTTACCCACGATTGAGCGCGTCAGAATAATCGCCACGAGGAACACCGTTCCTGCCATGTGAACCCTCGTGGAAATGGCACGGGGATTCGGCGAAATACTGTGAGGAAGCAAAGTATACTTTCGTGGTCAAGGGGGTAAAGGACAGTGGGAGGGGAAATGAAGCTGCGGAAGCCGACGGAGTTAAGAGCTTTAGTTTGATAAGAATGTGCCTATTTCGTCAATCTATGTCGTGGTAGTAAACTGAACTCGAGCTGCTGGAGCGCGGCAACGTAATATGTGTACCTTTTGCTTCAGTGAGAGATGTGAGCCGCCATCCTACGTTGCGCTAAGCATAATCTTGCGCCGGTACACAATGGATGATACCCTCTTCTGCCGCATTTATCTGTGATTTCATACACAACATATCCCTGAATGAGGCGATTCCAGATCCAAGATCTTTGGGGCTTCTTAATGTTGCGTGTCGTAGGCTCTCAAGGAGACTACGAGAATGATAACATAGATAAAGTGTGTGAGAAGCATCTGAGCGACTGGTCCCCTGGTTCAATTTGGCCTGCGAGAGTAATATAGGGTGTGAGTTGCATCTGGGCGAGTGTGTCCCCTGGGTCAGTTACCTGGGCGAATGTCGCCTGGGGGTGTAACCCCAGACTCGCTTTTAGCTCATGCTGCAGGGCACGATGAAGTGCTCTACAACAAGCTAAAAGAAGAACGTCAGAATGAAAAAAACATAAGGATTTGGGTGGGCTTGTTGAGACAGGATGAAGTATTCCATCAACGTCGATAATTACAAGAAAAAAATTCCCACACCGTGGATCTTGAAACTCATATTGGCATGCCTCAAGGTCTGATCAGTAACTGGGAACCAAACTTAGGCAGTTAGGCGAGTCATGTTAGACATTAGGAGTTTCATATTCCTCGCTCTTGCATGGCTTCGCGTTCACCCCACTTTTTGTTGCAAACTGAACACCATGATTCCGCCGTCTGTGGACGAGTGTGGCCAAATATGTACAGCCACATGTGTAGGATGGAACAGCAGGATTTTCCTGTGCCCTTATTCGATGATCAAATTAATTTGCGTATATTTTTCTTACACGAATCCACGCCACATCAGCCAATGTTGGTATTTCATTATGAAGGTCCACCCAGCCAGTGGGTTCTATGTGGTCTGGCATGATTAAGTATTTTAATTGTAACCCTTGCAAGATTTATCACTCCTGAGTCTCGGGATTCCTCTATCAGTTTCAACATCATTGTAGGTCAGTTTGCTCAGTCCGTTGCTCGCACTTTGCCGTGCCGTACTTGAAGAGCTAAAGAAATAATCCAGTGCGATTCCTCCTCTCTAAACCTTAATAATTCGAAATGGATTCTTCGGAGGTTGAATCAGGAGTAGTGAAAGAAGGTAATTATTGACTTTCAGTTAATTTTTTAGTTACGTTATATTTGTAATCTCACCATGCGTCGCTTGACTGAGGGCTTCGCTTGTCTCAGGATTCAGCGTGTATCACACGGGGCATGTTGAGAAACCCAAGTTTCCCGCGTTCAAAGGAACTCTTAGCCTTGAGAATCGTCCGCAGAAAGCAGTAAGTGATTAAAAATCGTTGGCTATTGAAAACATAAATCCGTGTTTTGTATGATCAAAGTCCAGCTCGGAACGAAGGGGTTCGTTGAAGTTTGAGCGAAACTCATTTCAGGACGTAATATGTGAAATTCCCCTTACACTAGCAAAAGTATAGGAAAGGCATTCCGTTGGACAAGCATTCAAATTGTAGGTGTCAGAGGCTAAAGCACTCATATCTGTATGTTCGGGATTCCAGGAAGTGATGGAAACATGGCAACTGGCACCTGTGCCGCAAATGGCTTACATTTACACTCCACCCCCACCCCC